>JAQZBX010087948.1:0-12803 GCA_029593785.1 Cabassous unicinctus | reverse complement strand
TTCCCCCCCCCCCCCCCCCCCGTTGTTTTTGCGCTCGCTGTCTGCTCTGTGTCCATTTGCTGTATGTTCTTTGTGTCTGCTTGTCTTCTCTTTAGACAGCACCAGGAACCGATCTGGGACCTTCTAGAGTGGGAGAGATGCACTCAATCTCTTGCGCCACCTCAGCTCCCTGGTCTGCTGCATCTCTTATTGTCCCTCCTCTGTGTCTCTTTGTTGCGTCATCTTGCTGCACCAGCTCTCCACTCGGGCCAGCATTCCTTGCAGGCCAGCACTCCACATGGGCCAGCTCGCCGCACGGGCCAGCTCGCCTTCACCAGGGGGCCCCGGGAATTGAACCCTAGACCTCCCTATGTGGTAGACAGGAGCCCAATCGCTTGAGCCACATCCGCTTCCCAAGTCCATTTTTACCACCTTTCTTAATACAGAGTATGTATAGTTAAGAAATGAAATAAATTAGGAATGTTTAATGTTGAAACAGATTTTTTTTGCTCCTGAGAATGAAACTAATTTTTTTTTCTCTTTGTTTTGTTTTTATTTTCCAATTCTTCCTTTCCTCTCTCTTTCTTCTATATCCTTTCTTTCTCCTCTAGAAGCCCTTCAGAGACCAGTAGCATCCGACTTTGAGCCCCAAGGTCTGAGTGAAGCAGCTCGTTGGAACTCCAAGGAAAACCTTCTTGCTGGTCCCAGTGAAAATGACCCCAACCTTTTTGTTGCACTGTATGATTTTGTGGCCAGTGGGGATAACACTCTAAGCATAACTAAAGGTAAAAGGACTGTGGGCAGCTCGTAATGGTTTCAGGATACAGAAATCAACAGGCCACTTCTTTGCTAATTGAAAGAGCAGCTTTAAAGTTGGAATGGCAGAAACACTGAATGAATGAATGAATGAATGAATGAATGAATGCATCTTTATAAGAAAGTTACTTCCACTTAAGGAGAAGAGTTCCTGTACAGCCCTCAGCAACAACAGAGCTTTCCCTATTGAAAAGGACACCTCAACCAAATACTTACAAACATTTTTAAGAAAAAGGTTTTTTTTCCCTAAAAAGCTTCCTTATATTAGGAACAGAGCACTTGAGTAAGCATAATAGATTTATAAAAAGTGAGGCTATATATTTATCTGTATATTCAGTACAAACAGGAAGACTTCATATGTAATCATGTACTCTTATATACTTATAAATGAATATGTTTATGTGGATCTGTTAAAGTGAAGTAGGTATTTAGGAATTTGGAAGTCTTTAATAATCATAAGAATAAATGAGAATGAACTAAGTTAGCCTTTAAAACTATATCTAATTTGCTTCTTTTCTTAAAAGGTGAAAAGCTCCGGGTCTTAGGCTATAATCACAATGGGGAATGGTGTGAAGCCCAAACCAAAAATGGCCAAGGGTGGGTCCCAAGCAACTACATCACACCCGTCAACAGTTTGGAAAAACATTCCTGGTACCACGGGCCTGTGTCACGCAATGCTGCTGAGTACCTGCTGAGCAGTGGAATCAATGGCAGCTTCTTGGTGCGGGAAAGTGAGAGCAGTCCTGGCCAGAGGTCCATCTCGCTGAGATATGAAGGAAGGGTATACCACTACAGGATCAACACTGCATCTGATGGCAAGGTAGGAAATCCCAGAGAAGGGGTTTTTGGGAGTTGGTGTGGGAGGAGTCTTTGGACAGGAGAACCAGGTTGCCAGGTTTAATAAATTGTTCCATCAAAGCTCAAACATCAAGAAGATGCAGCTACAAGATTGTTGAAGAATCTTTCAAGTAAACAGCAGGAATCATTCCATTAGCCTTATGAAAGACCCTTTATTAAGTGTCAGTCACGTGACCTTTACTAGTCATCGGCTTGGCATGATTGTATTGTCATACTGGAGATCTTTGTTTTATGTTTTTTAATTGAGATGAAGTCCACATAACACAAAATTAACCATTTTAAAGGGTACAATTCAGTGGTAAAATTCACAATGTTGTACAACTATCAACTCTCTCTAGTTTCAAAATTTTTTTATCACCCCATAAAAACACCCCGTACTCATTAGGATTCACTCTCCTCATCCCCTTTACCTTTAATCTGCTTTCTGTCTCTTATGAATTTGCCTATTCCGGATATATCATATAAAAGGAATCATATGTGAACTTTTGTGTCTGGCTTCTTTCATTTAGCATGTTTTCGAGATTCATCTAAGTTGTAGCATATATCAGTAATTTTGACCTTTTTATGTCTGAATAATATTCCAGTGTGTGTGTGTGTGTGTGTGTATGTCACAATTTGTGTATCCATTCATCCATTGATGGATATTTGTGTTGTTTCCACCATTTGACTTTTAGGAATAATGCTGCTATAAACATTTGTGTATAACTTTGTGTGTGGACATATGTTTTCATTTCTCTTGAGTGTACAACTAGAAGTGAAATTGCTAGGTCATACAGTAATTCTATGTTTAATTTTTTGAGGAACTGCCAACTGTTTTGCCCAGCACTGCCTCAATTTTACTTTCCTACCAGCAATGCAGGAGTGTTCTGTTTCTCTACATTTTCTCCATCAGAGATTTATTTTCTGTTTGTTTGTTTTTAATTAACACATCCTAGTAGGTATGAAGTGATATATCTCGTTGTGTTGGTTTTTTTTTTAAGATTTACTTTATTTATTTATGCTGCCCCCTCCCCCCCATGGTTTGGGCTTGCTGTTTGCTCTCTATGTCCGTTCGCTGTGTGCTCTCTGTGTCTGCTCATCTTTTCTTTAGGAGGCACTGGGAACCAAACCTGGGACCTCCCATGTGGGAGGGAGACACTTAATCTCTTGAGCCACCTCTGCTCCCTGCTTTGTTGTCTCTCTCATTGTATTTCCTTTTTGTGTCTCCTTGCTGTGTCATCTTGTTGCATTAGCTCACTGTACCAGCCCGTTGTGCCAGCTCGCTCTCTTGCTCGTCTTCTCCAGGAGGTACCAGGAACCGAACCCGGGACCTCCTATGTGGTAGGCGGGAGCTCAATCACTTGAGCCACATCCACTTCCCTCTCATTGTGGTTTTGATTTGAATTTCTTTACTGACCAGTGATGTTGAACATCTTTTCATGAGCTTGTTGGCATCTTTGCAGAAATGTTTATTCAAGTTGTTTTAGTTTCCTACGCTGCTTATTTTTTTTTTTTTTTTTTTTAAAGTTTTATTTATTTATCCCCCCCTTGCTGCTTGTGTTTGCTGTGTCCATTTGCTGTGTGTTTTTTCTGTGTCTGCTTATCTCCTCCTTGCTGTGAGGTCTTGTTGCATCAGCCCACTGTGCCGTGCGGGCCGGCCTGCCCTCACAAGGAGGCCCCGGGAAGCGAACCCGGGGCCTCTCATATGGTAAAGGGAGCCCTATCGATTGAGCCACATCCATTTCCCTCCTAAGCTGCTTAAAGCAGAAAGCATTAAATGGTTCAGCTTGAACAATGGGAATTTATTAGCTTACAGTTTTGAGGTCGAGAAAAATATCCAGATCAAAGCATCATCAAGGCAATGCTTTCTTTCTAAAGACTGGTTACCAGGCGGTCCTTGGCTCCTCTAACACATGGCAAGACATATGGCAGCATCTGCTGGTCTGTCCCTTCTCTTTCAGGACCCTAAAATGTCCCTGTTTTTTAATTGGCCTGCTGAGATTTTGTTATTAGCAGTTTCTTAAAATAGGTGGAATATCTGTTGGGATTTGGGCATTCTTTTTTTACATTAAGACCCTTCCTTTAAAAAAAAAACACCTTATATATTAATTCATCCTTGTTGAGAAAAAGTCAAACAATAGATATTTTTAAAGTGAAAGACCACCTTAATAGCAGATCCCCCATATAAATCTGGCATATTGCCTTCTTATAGATAAAGTCACATTTACGTGTATGTATATATGTATATGCAGATAAACATACACAATTCACTGTATACTTACAGATTTCTAAACCCAAATTGTAGTTTTGTAAAGGAGTTGACTTATATGGTTTTGTGGTCTTTGTGTAAATTGTCCCTAAGACTCCGTGAAGGGAGTGGAGGAATTAACATTTTTAAGTTCTTAACTGTATGCTGGGGCATTTTGTAATCATCATTTCATTTAAATGTCACCTCAGGGTACGGATATAGCTCAGTGGTTTAGCAGCTGCCTCCAATGTATGAGGTCCCGGATTCAACCCCTGGTACCTCCTAAAAAAATTTTTTTTAAATAAATAAATGTCACTGCAGTCCTGAGAGCAGATATTTCTGTAACCTGCATTTTTGCAGTAAGGAAATGGAGGCTTAGAGGAGTGAAGTTTCTTGCCCAAGTTTACTTAGTCTGTAATTGATGGAAGTAGGCTTGGATCCCACTGTCTGCTCTACTGTACCACCCATGGTATAGTCAAGGATATAGATAGGTGGATCTTTGGGGTGGGTCCAGATCATATATTTTTAAAATAATATGTAATTCATGCACATGGTAAAAAAAAATCAATAGAACAAAATAAATTACAGTGAAAAGTAATTCTGCCTCCTAATTCAGTTCCCCTGTGCAGAGGCAACTACTATTAACAGTTTCTTCCAGAATTACCTAGCATGTATATGTTTGCTTATATTTTAAAAGAACACAGATGATACATACTCAATATACTGTTCTGCATCTTGATTTTTGCACCTAATATATTTTGGAGATTGTTTTATGGCAGCACCTTTAGAGATGCTTTATTCTTATTAATAACTACACAGTATTTAATTTATTCATATTATTTAAGCCGTCTCCTATTGGTTGACTTTTAGGCTGTTTCCAGTCTTTTGCTATTATAAATAATGCTGTTAGGGAGGTAGCTTTCAAACCTTTTTTGAATCTTGGTCCATTGTAAGAAAAATATTTTATATCACTACCCAATATTTATACTAGTAACAAAGGTTTTTCTGAAACCTACTTACCCTTACTATATATAATACATTCTGATATTTGTATTCCATTCTGCCCTATCTCATCTTTTTAAAAATTCTGGTAATAACCCACTAAATTTATTTCATGGACCTACTAATGATCATGACCTGCAGTTCAAAAGCACACTGCACACTTCTTTACGTACACTTTAAATATCTACGAATAAGTTGGTAGAACTGGAATTATTTGATTGAAAGCAATGAACATTTAAAAATTGTATAGGTATTGCCAAAACTCCCTTCTATAAATATTGTATAAATTTGTATACTTTCACCAGCAGCATGTAAGAGTGCCTGTTTCCTTTCCCCTTCATCAACAGTATGTTATTAGGCTTTCAAAAACATCTTTGTTCATCTGATTGGTAAAGATGGTTTCTCATTGTGTTTAATATGCATGTTTCATATGTTGAATTATCCCTATGCCATTTATTAAATCCATCTTTTCCCTACTATATCAGCCAGTATTCTCTAGAGAACCAGAACCAATAGTGTGTGTGTGCGCACACGCATGCACGTGTGCATGTTTGGGTAAAGAGATTTATTTCAAGGAATCTATTCGTACATTTGTGTGAGCTGACAAGTCCAAAATCAGTAGGGCAGGCTGGCAACTCAGGAAGGGGTTGATGCTTCAGTTTAGTTTTTCCTTTTGTTTGTCATGAATTATTTATTTTAAAAAGCTTTTTATTTTTGAAATACAGGGCAATTACAAAAATAATACAAATCCCACTCATACAGAGAACTCCAACATAGCCGTATCCCCCAGATACCCAGGTCCACCAATTTTAACATATTGCACATTTGCCGTATCATCATATCTATCCACCTATTTATCAATCTGTCTATAAATTTATTTTTCAATCCATTTTCTGAACACTTGAGTGTAGGTTGTATGAATCACGCTCCTTGAACTCATAATACTGCCTTGTACATTGTCTAAGAACAAGGATATTCACTTGTAACCACCTTAAGTGGTTCAAAAAATTCAACATTAATATAAAGCTTAGAATCTATATTCTAATTTTTCATAAGGCCCAGTAATGTCTTTCTGAATCTTTTCTCTTCCCCTATTAGATCCCATCAAGGAATCATATGTTGCATTTAATTGTCCTTTTCTCTCTCATGCGCGCGCTCTCACATATATACAACATAAATTTTCCCATCTCTACCACTCCGAAGCATACCATTCAGTGCGATTAATCACATTCACAGTGTTGCAGCACCCTCACCAACTTCCATTAGTAAAACTTTCCCATCTCCGCAAACAGAAACCTTATACCCATTATGCATTAATTTACCATTTCTCCTTCCCCCAGCAACATGTACTGTCTTCTCTGTCTCTGTACTCTACCTTCTGTCTCTGAGATTGGATAGTCTCTGGTATTTTCTTTGTGGTTACCATGGGACTAAAATTTAACTTCCTAAATCTATAACAATCTTGTTTGCCTTGATGCCAACTTAACTTCGATAGTATTACACAAACTCTGTTACCCCTCTGTCCCCTCACCTTTATATAGTTCTTGTTACAAATTACATATTTATACCTTATCAGTCCAAAACCACTGATTTCTCATTACATTTTATGCATTTGCCTTTTAGATCCTTTAGGAAGTAAAATGTAGAGTCCAAACCAAGAATACAATAGTATGGGCATTGTATTTACCCATATTGTTGCTCTTACCAGAGATCTTTATTCCTTCATGCAGCTTTCATCTGCTATTTCCTTTTCCTTTCAACCTGCACAACTCCCTTTAGCATCTTTAGTATGGCTGGTCTAGTGGCAATGAACTCCATCAGCTTTTGTTTATCTGGGAATGCCTTAATCTTTCCCTCATTTTTGAAAGACAGTTTTGCCAGATATAGGGTTCTAGCGTGGCAGTTTTTTTTTGCTTTCAGCACTTTAAATATGTATTCCCACTTTCTTCTTGTCTTCGTGGTTTCTGAGGAGAATCAGCATTTAATCTTATTGAGGCTCCCTTGTACATGGCACATTGCTTCTCTCTTGTAGCTTTCAGAATTCTCTCTTTATCTTTGACTTTTGACAGTTTGATTATAATATGCCACAATATGGGTTTATTTGCGTTTATCCTGTTTGGAGTTTGTTGAGTATCTTGAATATGTATATTCATGTCTTTTGTTGAATTCGGGAAGTTTTCAGCTGTTATTTCTTTGAATATTCTCTCTGCTCCTTTCTTATTCTGAGGCTCCCACAGTGCATATATTTGTATGCTTGATGTTGTCCACTAGGTTCCTCAGGCTCTGTTCACTTTATATTCATTCTTTGTGCTTTCTGTTCTCACACTGGGTGATTTCAGTTGTCTTATCTTCAAGTTCTCTGATTCTTTCTTCTGCCAGCTCTGCTGTTGAACCCTCAAGGGAATTTTTAATTTCTGTTACTGTAGTTTTCAGACTATTCTGTTGCATAATTTCAATCTCTCTGTTCATATTCTGTGTTTATCCATCATTTTCCTGGTTTCCTTTAGTTCTTTGTCCATATTTTCCTTTAGCTCTTCAAGAATATTTAGGATCTTTTTAAAAAAATCTTTGGTATGTTCCTGATCTAGTCCTCTTCATTGATGGTTTCTAATGCTTTAATCTTTTCCTTTGCCTGGACCATTGCTTCCTGTTTCTTTGTATGTTTTTTTAATCTTTTGCTGAAATCTGGACATTTTGATAGTTTAATATGTTGTCACTGAAATTTAGGCTGAGATGTCTATTCCTTAAGCTTATATCCAGCTAGTGTTATGACAAACTTTTCTTTCCTTTGCTTTAAAATTTTATTGAAGTATATCAATGCATGAACATAAAAAACAATAAGTTTATAGTAATCGTGAACTTACAAAACAAACATGAATATCATCATACAGGGCTCCTATACATCACCCCACCTACAACACTTTGCATTGTTGTGAAACATTTGTTACATACTATGAAAGAGAATCATTAAAATATAACTATTAACTATAGCCCCATATCTTAATTTGGCCTATTTTCCCCCAACCCACCGATTATTAACACCCTATATTCATATTATATATGTTATAGTCCATAAGAGAACATTCTCATATTTGTTCTGTTAACCACAGTCCATCTTTCACCACAGGATTCCCTGAATTATATAGTCCTATGCTTTGTACAATCTATTCAAAGTGTATACTCAATGACTTTCATTTTCATCACAGAGTTATGCTTTCATCACTTCAGTCAATTTTAGAATGTTTGACAGAGCTTCTCTTGAATGCCAGGAGCTAACAAAAAAAAAAGGAGAAAAAAAACAACACCTATCCCTGTGTGTGAGTGCTCTCTTTCAGAGCTTACCCATATAGTGAGTTTAGAGAATTGCTCAAGGCCAAAAAGTAGGGCCCTCATTGATCCTTTCTACACATGCATTTTGTCTTGGGCATGTATGCATGACCCTTGGAATTCCCCTATTTATATTGGTATAAATGTCCCCTTTTCCCTAGGAAACAGTTTCTTCATGGTCCCTGGCACTGTACTGTATGTCCCTCAGCCAGGAATCTCTTGCTTCAGGTAGCTGTGAATTGACTGCTTTCCCACAGCATTCTGTAGGAGGGCTCTGTGAGCTGCCTTCTACAAACAGGTCAAGTTCTGGGATGGCAAGCCTTTGAAGAGTGCCTTTGTTCAGTATTTAGGCTGCCACCAGAAAGATTGGGCCAAACATATATGTTCTCAGTATATGCCCAAGGATTACTCTGCTCCTTCTGGAACCGGGACTAGGGACTCTCTGTGGGAGTGCGGACTGGCTCTGCATAGAGCCAATGAGGGGAGTGGGGAGGGACCAGACAGGATGCAACAAGATGCTACTGCTTTTAAGTTGCCTTTTTCTTGATTCAGTACTTTTCCTGTTACTGCATTCCTTTAACTGTTTTCTGGAACTTTTAGAAAGATATTTCTGCCAGTTCTTACTGTTTTTTCAAAGCTTCTGTTGGGCGATAGAGACTTGAAGCTTCTCACTTCACCATCTTGATCCAATGCTTCAGTCTTGAAGCAGAACTTCTTTCCCAGGAAACCTTAGGTTTTGCTCTTAAGTCCTTCAACTGATTAGATGAAGCCCACCCACATTTTCAAGGGTAATCTCTTACTTAGAGTCAACTGGTTGTGGATGTTAACCACATCTACAAAATACCTTCACCACAACACCTAGATTATTGTTTGATTAAATCACTGGGTACTATAGCTTAGCCAAGTTGACGTATAAAAGTAACCATTATACCTACATATTTTAAATATACCAATTTCTCATTTTATTTGGTGCTAATGATAGCTGTTCTGTTCTATTGATCTATGTAGTCATATGCCAACACTATTCATTACTATGGCTTTATAATATTGGTTTAATATCTGGTAGGGCTAGTCCCCTCTTAGTCTTTTTGGCATTTTCCTGGCTGTCCTCACACATTGATTTTTACCGTACACATATAGTATTTTTATAAGTTCTTATCTGGTGTTTTTTTCATATGTCTTAAAGTTTTCTGGCTTAAGTCTTGATCACTGACAATATCTTATGCTTTCCATCATTGCAGATATCTTTAGTAACAGCACAGTGGTTTGTACAATAGACAGCATAGTCTGTTGATTTGTTACTAGAGCTTACTTTTGGGTCGTGGTTCTTATCCCAGATGTTGAACTAGGTTCTTCCATTATGCAGGATGTATTTTAGAGGGTGGTGGACCTTTTGAAAGAACCGTTTTTAGTGAATCAGAATACCAGAGTGCACCACCCATGGAGGGAGGTGATTTTCTAGAGCAGACAGTTTGCTTCCCATCCGTGCTTTGTATCCAAGACAAGTCATGTTGCATTAAGGTAACCAGTTGAGTTTTTTACTAAATAGGCTAATAGTTTCTATTCCCTAGAGTCATTTAGTCAGCATCCTTGGAACAGATATATTCAGGCTTGATGTATTTGGATGACTCATTAACTGAGAGTTTGTCTAAAATATTGTTCAAAGATTAGGGAGAACAACATTTTAAAAATTAAAGAAACAGAAGGAAAAAAAAAAAGATTGGGGAGGGGGCTGAGGTGGAGGGGGAAGGCCTATATGTGGGATAAATGATTTGCAGAATTTGATATTCATGCAAAGAGGAAGCCAATCCCTTTGTCTAAAAGCCAGTATGTGCCAGGTGGGTTCTTTTCATTACAGGTAGAATGGTGTCACGCACAGGGAATTCATTTTATCAGGCAGTATTCACCATTGGACAACTCATCAGGCTTTCCTAGGCATCTTGCCCTCCCTAACAAAGACTCTCCCTTCAACTCTCCAAGCACCTGGAGACTTCTCAGCCCATAGGTTTGTCAGACAGACCATCTACAGAAGTTCCTCTCTAGTTGAGGAGACTGTTTGGTGGGATGATATCCAAGAATGAGCCAAACAGTGTCAGAATGGGGAGGTGTAACAGCTACTTGTGGGACAGTGTAGCTTGGCATTGAAAAAATGCTTCTCACATAGCATAGCTTTGATACAATCTTTTTTGGGTTTCTAAGGGGAAAATTTAAGGTTGATAGGAAGGGCAAGCTGCGTTGAATAAGTTTTCAGATTAACTGATCTTTAAAAAACATTACTGAATTTGGAAGATTCTTCTGTAAGGCCCCAAAGATTTCTTTCTTTCTCCACCCTCTTGGCTTTGTGTACCTCTTTCCTCGTGTTCCTGAGCTTTACAGCAGCATTTATGGCCAGTCAGTACAGAGCCACTAGCTCAGGGCCCAGAGCCAAGGACTCAGAAGTTTTGAGTTGTACTCTTAAAAAAAGGCCAATAACAAATCGTTCCATTGCATTGACAGTCTTAAAATACCCTGGGATTTGATTGTAGTGTTTCTGATGCTTTTTCAAGGATTATATTTCTCTGTCAGCATTCTGTAAAGACTGATTTTTCTCCACCACCTTGGCCGAAATCTCTTCATTGTTCTGATTATTTGTGTGTACACCTCTTTTGTGAGATGCTACTGTCAAGTTCCACAATTCCTTATAGCCCTTGATTGAGTCTTTACTTTCTGGGAAGAGATGCCCAGTTGATATTTTATTTTAATGATCTGCTGATTGATAGGTTCAGGTTGACAAGAGTGGAATTTGACCTTAAGCTTTAGCAGAGATAGTAGGGTGAGCCAACTATATAACCTCATTGAGTTAGATTTATCCACCCTGAAAGTGGCTCAGCAGGTGCAGGCATCCTGGTGAAAAGCTTGTTAAAACATAGCTAATCTTCTCTTGTAGAAGACACTTGGAACATTATTAAATACTGCTGAACTTTTACCTTCTTGGTAGTATGTGAGAAGCTCTAGGGAAACTTCACTTCTTGGCACACTAGCCTGTCCAAGGTGGGATTCCAAGGTCTGAGGGTGCGAACGATTGCGTAAGTCTAAGCTCGGTTAAGCTTGTGAATCTGGCTGTCAGGAGGAAAGCAGTTTCTGATGAGTTTCTTTGACAAGCCCTATCTTTCAGGTTCCTGCATGATTAGAAAGAGGCAGCAGCCCTGGCTGAGCGCCCTGAGTGTTTATATAACCGAGTGCATAGCTTAATGACATGCCATTCATAACGGTAATTTCACTTTCTTCTCTGAACATGCCATGAATTCCTGATGAAGAATTAACCAGTTCACCTGCATAATGCTGTTCAAAAGCTAGAACTAATTAGAAGGAAGCCACTAGACTCCACTCTTAAAAGATGGCTGTGAATTGAATATGCAGTGCATTTAAGGGAGAGTAGTGTTAATATTTAATAAGTTTCGGTATGTAAATCTTATGTTGAAAGATGAACTAAGTCACAGGGTCTTTAAATTTAATTATTGAAAAGGATAAAGTTCGCCCGTTCAAGGAAACCTCCCATATGTCTGAAATCTCTAACAAAGAAGCCTGCAAGGTAATTAAATGAAACCAAGAACAAATTCTGCATAAACTAGGGGTTAAAGGAGCCATTAGCATTCTGTGTGGTTGAAGGAACTTGATCTTTTGGCCTGGGGAATGCTCCTTTCAAACCTACTTTGTGTACTTAATGCCCTGATGAGAAGAAATTAGGTATGAACCTTGCTCCCAGGTTAACCTGTTTCAGGAGCCCAGTAAATGAAATGGGCTCTTTTGCACCACACTATGCCATTGATTTCTATGTGGAGGGGAGTTTTGATTCCAGAAAATGTCTTCTTCTTGGAATGACTTTTCCTCCTCTCTGTACTCTTTGATATGGAGCATTTGCAACCTGCAGTGAGGTAGTTGAATGACTGACAGATTTTCCTGACAGGAAACTGGGTTGAGGAACTGTCCCCACATCCCACTCAGTTTTCTTTGTGAACTGTGCTTGTATCAGTGACTCACACTGAGGCAAGTGTTGCGTACATGATTGTGTGGTTGTTAATCTAATGGCAGGTCTCAGTGGTGCCCAACTTTCACCCACCCAACCCCTGCACATACACCCACATGCGCCTCCATAAGTCTGAGTGTTACTCATAGCATCTCCCTAGAGCGAGTTCATTTAGGAGTTTCTCTTCAAGTAGGGTCTTCTGGCAAGCTTCCTTCTCCTTCAGAAAGGTCCTGCCATTCAAAGGTACCATCTTGCAGAGCGGCAAGCCCATGTCTCCTGGGCCAGTGTCTCCACATGAGGAACAAGTTCTGCAGAGCAAAGGAGTTGTTTTGGACAAGGCATGGATTTCTCAGAATTTTATTTTAGTTACCTAAAGATTGTAGCACCAATGTTTGCCATTGATGTGCCTGATTTTTAAAAGTTCGTTTAATTTATGTCATCTTCTCAAGCAAGCAAGCAAGTAAGAAAAAAAGAAATCTCCTTGTTAATGAATCCTGCTTACCCTCTTGAGAATTAGAGATGGGATCAACTTGCGTATTTTGCCATTTCCTTTTAAAAATATTTTTATTATTTAATATTACAAACAGA
>JAQZBX010087947.1:0-12802 GCA_029593785.1 Cabassous unicinctus | reverse complement strand
CTGGTACCCCTGGTACCTTCTAAAAAAATAAAAAGTGATATGGTGGCAACCTAGCCATTGGCAAGGGAAATTTATTCCTATTTATTGGCACATTTAAATAAAAATAGGTTAAAAATTCTGCATACAATATGATCTAATTTTTGTGGTAGAAATATGATAGAAAAATCTGGAAATGTTGGTTTGAGTGAGGGTAATTCCTATTTTCTTCTTTTAGCATACTTACCTTTCTTATTTTTCTACCATGAACATGTATTATTTGTCAGATAAAAATCAAAAGAATCATTCCATGCATGTGTTTCCTCCACTGACCCTGTTGGGTGAGCTCTTGTCAGCCATATTTCCTCTGACGGTGAGAGGATTTGTGGGCAGAAAATGAGGTTACACCACAGCAGTTTTTGTGGAAAGTGAGCCAAGCAGGAGGTGTCAGCCTTTCCTATGGGCCAACTTTGGTTCATGTTTGTTTTTCTCTGGTCTCTCTGCAAATACATGTTCTGTATTTACTGATTTTTAAAATGGATTTCTGATATAAGAAGATCTGTGATTTGGAAAGGGCATTGCACTGAGACTTAGGAGACCTGGAGTCCCATCCTGCCTCTGTCACAAATACACTGGGGTCCTGGGCACGCCGACTTCAAAACTCTTTTAAAAAGAGGTAGAAGAGTTAAATACCTAAGACCGATGAAGCCAACCCCTCTGAGCTACTAAACTAAACATGAAAAAGAAAAAGTGTTTTTCTGTATTTTTTGGAAGAATCAGCATCTCCCTAGAGGTGGGTTAGGCGTGTTTATGATTTGGTGCCCACTTAGTATTTGGAAATGGCGGCAGCATGAAGAGTATGCTTGAGCATATTTGTGTATTTGTGAGTGAGAAGGATGGACAGAGAATGTCCTCCCTCAGCTGGGGCAGGCAGGAAGAGATGAGAAATTCCATAGAGCCAGCATTTTCCACACCCGACATCCTGCCTCTACACTCAGGCTCTGGATTTCTTTCCAACTTACCTCACAGGAGAGTCAGCTTCCTTGGATTCAGGACCTGGGAATATAAATAAATACAATAAATTGGAAATATTTATTATCTACAAATATTGAACAAATGCATACCCTATGATCTAATAATTTTATTCCTAGGATGTAAGCAACAGAAATATTCACCCACATTCCTAGGACCACTAAGTATAGTACCCAAAAAGTGAAATAACCTACATGTCCATAAACATTAAAATGAATAAATAGAATACTATGTAGCACTGAAAATGGAAGAATCACAGATACATACAATAATATTTATTAATCTCACAATGTTGAATGAAAGATAATAGAAAGAAAAGAATACCCACTCTATGGTTTCTATCTAAATAGATTTTAAAAACAGGCAAAAACTAATCTATGAGGTTAGAAGTCAGGGTTGGGGAGAAGCGTGGGGGTAGTCGGTATAGTGGGGCAAGAGGTGGGCTTCTGTTCCTGGATGGAAGTTTCCTCTTCCTGGATGGGATGTTCACTTCATTATAACTCATTTAGGTGTATATAATATTAAGTAAAATAAGTTAGACAAAAGGAATTTAAAGTCTAGGATTCATTTATATGAGTTCAGGAATAGGTAAAGCTCACCTCTAGTGTGAGACGTCAGAATTGGAAACCTTTGCTAAGGAGGGAGGGGGATTGACAGTTAAAGGCAATACATGATCATGGATGTGATCTAATAAAAGATGCTCAAAAGGACATTATTGGGACATATGAAAAAATTAGAATATAGACTATGAGCTTTACATCAATGATAAATTTCTTGAACTTGATAACTGACATTACATAAGTGAATGTCCTTTTTCTTAGGAAACGTACGTGGCAATATGAAGTGTGCAAGGAGCATGAAGTATACAACCTATACTTAAGTGTTCATAAAATGCATTAATAAATAAGACAGATAGATGGATATAGATAAATGGAGAGATTTATGGATAGATGAGTGGATTAATAAATAGAGAGATGATAGATAGATGCTAGACAGACAGATAGAAAGAATGTTGAAGTGGGAGGATCTGGGTATCTGGAGGATAGAGGTATGTTGGAGTTCTCTGAATGGGGTTTGTATTGTTTTTGTAACTGTCCTGTAAGTTTGAAAGTATTTCAAAATAAAAAGTTAAACAAAACAGAACAAAACAAAACATGAAAAGGACGATGCACAAGTGTGCAGCAAGTGAGAATTCTGCAGCTTCCAGAACACTGGTTCTCAATCTAGGCTGCACGTAAGAGTTACCTAGGAAGCTTTCCCAAAATACTGACGCCAGAGCTCGACCCTTTGAGAGTAAGGTGGAGATGTCATATCCTTTACCCCTAAAGTGCATGCTGTCTAAGAATAAAGACAGTCCCTCACATAACCATAGGAGAATTATAAAAATCAGAATATTAATATTCACATATTATCATTATTTAATCTACAATTAGACTTACACACATTTTGCCAATTGTCCCACTAATGGCTTTACAGCAAGAAAATTTTTTTCCAGGATTACCCATCCTATTCAGTTATCATGTCTCTTTAGTCTATTTTAATTTGAAACAGTTCCTTGGTTTTATGTGTTTTTTAAGAATATTTTATTTATTTTTATAGGATGTCCCTGAGTTTGGGTTTGTCTGTCAGTCATATTTCTTCTGGTTATAGACTCTTGGCAGGAAAATCACAGAAGGCATTTGCGCCCTTCTTAATGGGTCACATCAGTGTGCACGTGATGTCCATCTGTCCCATTCCTGGGAATAACTTTGATCAGTCAGTTGGGGCAGTGTCTGCCAAGTTTCTTCACTTAAAGTTACTATTTTCTTCTTTGTACCTAATAAATACCTTGTAGGAGACACTTTGAGACTATGTAAATATTATTTTTCATCAAACTTTCATCCATTGATAATTCCTTGCCTGAATAAATTATTACTGTGGTGTTTGCCAAATGACTTCCACATTTATGAGTCAGCATTCTATGGGAAAGAAGAGCTTTCCTTTCTCTGTCATTTATTTATTTATATCAGGATGTTCTCCTGAGTTATAATTCATTATTATCAGTATTTATTTTGATGCTCAAATCATATAGGATTTGTCAAGCTGGAGCCCATTCAATCTGGCTTCCATGCCCTTTTTATACATTCTCAACATTCTTCGAGAATTTCCCTCTTCCTGGCACAGCAAAATTGTCCAGGTTCATCTTGTATTTCTTTGTTCCCTGCCCTGGAATTCTTCATTTATTTCTCCAAGGATACATTTCCTTTTAGTCAAGAATGGTATTTAGAAACCAAAATCTAAATGCTAGATGTGCTCAGTGCTACTAGAGTATCATAGCTTCTAAGCCCTCTCAGCAGTCAGAGTCAGACAATATTACGTATGTGGTTATGTGTGCATACTTATGCACATAAACATTTTTATCTATCTATCTATCTATCTATCTATCCATCTATCTATCTATTTACATATTAGAAGCCATGAATTCATAGAGTAACAGAATTTTTATAAAGTTTCTTAATGGTTCTAATATGAAACCAAGGTTGAGAAACAATATTCTAGTCCCTGGCTTCTTTTCCCTTTAAATTTTTCTTTAAAGCCATGCCTAGAAAAATGTTATCTAAGAGCTTCCGTCTTTCGTTCTAAATCTACAAACTCCCTTAACAATTCTCTGAGGCAGGCTCTCAGCCAATGGAAAGCCAAACCTATGGATCATAGAATTCTAAGTTTTTATTTTATTGTTGCTGTTTTTTTTTAACTTGGCAGATTTTGAAGACCACTGCACTCCACCAAGAGCTGTGCATGTACTTACATAGTGAACTTTCTCTTCTCCCCCACAGGTTGGTTCACACATTCCCAATGGGAAGACTTCCAGGGGTAGATGGTCACCTGCACCACCTGATGCTACAGAAGATGGGGGTGTCTGACCCTTCCTACAACTGTCCTAGAAACATTCAGGAGAAAAAGCAATTGACTTGAGGCCAATTGGGAGGCCAAGTCTTCCATTATCATTTTAGATTTGTTTAGCATTGGATGTTTCAAAGGACTTCCACTTTCTTGGTGATGTGGAAAGAAAGGATGACTTTGTGGACAGAGGCAGTTTGAAAAAGCACTTAGCTTTATCTGTATCTTAAAATGTTTTCCTAGGAGGGAAACTCTATTCATATACCATTTTAATAATTCAAATTTAAAGAGTGACTTGATCTCAACAGATTGGAGTGTCTGCCTTTTGGTTCAGGAAAGGTAATCTGAAAGAAGGTGGTCTTGTCCTCAGAGTAGCAGCCACAGTCCCTTCCAAGCCCCCGAAGTCCACCTGGTCTGACCTCTGGCCACCTCGCCTATCTCATATCCTGCCCTCCCATCTTTCTTCTTTGCATTCCAGCCACATGCCTTCCTCCACATCCTTAAATATGCACCTCCTACTGCAGAGCCTTTGTACTTATCTTTCCTGCGGCCACGAATGCCCCTTAGGACCCACTGCTTGTACTCTGTTATTCTGCTCTCTGCTCAAGTGTCAACAGCAGGCAAGAATCTTGCCTTGATCATCCTATTTAAAATTGTAGTCCTGTCCTCATCCAATATCTTCTAACTCCTTACCACACTTTATTTTTCTCCATGGCACATCTCTCTCCAACATAATATCAATGTATTTTTTTAGTGTTTATTTCTTCTCACTAAAATATGAGCTCCGTAAGAAGGATAATTTTGTTTTCTTTCCTGCCGTATCCCCAGAATCTAGAACAGTGCCTGGAACATTGACTCAATAAATACATGTCAAGTTACCAAATGAATACCACTTAGCACCTCTGCCTCATCCCAGGCCCACCATTCAGTGAAATCCCTGGGATCTTAGCACTAAAGCACCCCAAAGTGACCTTTGAACAACTGCTACTGACTCACCTCCACCTAGCTCAATCCCTGAACCCCCCCCAACTCACTCCTCCTGATGACACTCCATCTCTGACCCAAGGGAAACCTAGTTACAGAGTCTCAGAAGTTCCTTGACAGGGAATTGAACATCAACTTTACCAGACACCTGAAACAAAAATACAAGGATAGTGGAGCACTGACAGGTCAATTTAAATTCAAATGGCAGGTGTAAGAGGGAAGAGAGATGGATATCTAATAATCAAAATTCTGTTCACAGGAGCAGGGTATGGTTTGGACATGCTTGAAGAAACACCTATCAGTGCCAGGGTCCTCATCAAGGAAAGACTGAGCAGGTGCCCAAACAAGATGGCCCAAAGTGCCAACCTTCCCAACGATAATGACACATCCATAGCAAGAATTGGAACGAGGTCCTAAAACAGAATGGGGATGGAGTGCTAGGCAGTAACCCCAGGAACTCCAGGAACAAAAGAGAATGTTTTGGTTTTGTATGAAAATATTAATCCAATATATGCAATTAGGAACTTCAAGGGATCTGCAGAATCCATTGTTTTGTCGCTCAGTAATATTTTAAAAAATCTTTGTAGTTGTTCAGTAACATAGTCTCATCCAGTGTTCTTAGTGGTCGGCATTGCTGCCTGGAAAAAAACAAATTGACGGGAAAAAGGCTGCAGCTCACTTTACTGGAGCCCCTATGAGCTGGCCAGAAACTGCTCGACCTTCCCTTCCTAATGGACAAAACGGATGAGGGTGGGGAAAGAAGAAAAGGGACCGAGGACATCACCCCACCCAGTATTAGGGACCCCACTCACACCCACCACAGGCTCAATCCCTCATCTCACTGATCCCATTAACAATCCCCTACCCCGACGCCCCAATCGCGTTTCCCGTCCTGTTCTTCTTACTGTTCATAGGGACAGAGAAGAGAAGGGAGAGGGACCTACACTCCCCACATTCGGATTCTGTCCCCCACCCCCCCACCACAAGTTAATTTTTGTATAAGGTGTGAGGATTGAGGTTTACTTTTATACCTATGTATGTTCAATTGCTGCAGCATCATTTGTTGAAAAGGCTGGCCTTCCTTCATTGAATTGCTTTTGCTCCTTTGTCAAAAATCAGCTGGGCATGTTTGTCTGGCTGTATTTCTGGGTTCTCTCTTCTTGGGGTGGTTTGTTACATAGTAAGTGTAACAGGAATAAATGTTCTCTTCACTCTTCTTTGGTTCCAACAGGCCCCTCCAGACAACCACCACTGTTCTCCCTCCCTACCCCCAACCCCACAGCATGACTATCCTTCTGACTCTACTGCACAGAAGCCCGCCTCTCCCATCTCAGGCTCTGATACCCCACACCAGGCTCTTGTACCTGCCCTCACTTCCTGTCCCCTGGGGTGGATGTCTCCATCACTCCACCTGTGCTCTTATGCCCCACACCAGGCTGCCCTTTTACAGATGCCTCTCTTATCCCACTTGGGCTCCTATATACCAGCACCTTTCTCACCCTGCTTGGTCTCTGACTCCTGCCATCGGGTTGTCCCCATGCCTAGATGCCATACTCACCCAAAATAGACTGACACTCTGAGCTGGGGCTGCCTCTTATCCCCACATACACACTTCTCATCACATTTGAACTCTGACACCCCAAGCCAGTCTGCCCCTCTACAGAAATGCCCTCCGCACCCCAGGTCCTAGTTTTGCCAGGCTGCAATCACAAATACCACAAGCTGGGTTTTGGCTTAAACAACAGGAATTTATTGGCTCACAGTTTCAGAAGCTAGAAGGCTGGCTTTCTCGCAGGGTCCATGTGTCCTGGCTGGCCAGCAGCCCTTGGGTGCCTTGGCTTTCCCAGCACGTGGCGATGTCCTCTCCTTTCTCTTCCGGGTTCCACTGGACTTCATTCAGTTGGGCCACACCTTAAATAAAACAATATTTTCAAAAGAGCCTATTCACAGTAGCTTCACACCCAGAGGAATGCAGATAAAGACCAAGGACTTGTCTAATTTGAGGTACATAACTCAATCCACCACACCCCACCCTGCCACCACACTCTGCACAGGCAACCACCTCACCGCGTTTAGGCTCCTGCACGAGGCAGTCCTCAGGTGAGGACACTCTCCCCAGCCCGGACCCCTGTCTGATTTACTTGAGGCTTGTTAGCCTGTTGTTGGGGTGGGGCGGGGGCTAGGGGTGGGGGCAGTCCCTGATCTGCTTGAGCATCAGTCTTAGGAAGGTTCGTGAACCTCGGTCTCTAGGTATGGCCATTACAAGTGTTCCTGCGCCTCCGCCAGAGTCGCACTTCTCTTCTCCCTGTTCGCACCCCAGCAAGCTGTTTTGAACACTCTCTCCCTGCAGATTAAAGCTTTTTAAAATGGGGGGGGGGTTGGTAAGGGAGCTGGGTGTGACTGGAGTTTGGGTGATGGCCTTCATTTTCCTCCCCCAGCTGCAGTGGAATCTCACTGGTGACTCCCCGGCAGATTAAGTCTTTTGTTCTGTTAGGGAGTTAGGCGGACGAGTCTGAGTTGTTAATTTTCAGTTTGTCTAGAATTTTTCTTCTTGTAAGGATGGGAAAGACTTGTCTCCAGCTTTCTACATCTCAGAGCGCCATAGCCATAATGACTTTTGCGAACCACTCATCCTTGATTGTTGAGGGAAACATTCCTATAGCCAGTGCCCTAACTTGCCCTGTGTCTGTGACTCATTTTCACATGGTTTAGGGAAATAAGGAATAGTAGAAAATAGGCCAGAGAGTAAATCTTTGCCCGTTCTTAGAATTTACTGCTGAGTTCAGATTCCTAATATTTTCACATGAGTTTATCAGAGTTCCTGATCAATGTTGTGTTTTCTACTCTTATTCTTTCAATTTGCATGATGTATTAAATAAACCATAGTCTTTTATTATTCTAGCATGAAGAATATGATATCTACATCCCTGCCTTCCATCGACTATGCAGACCTGAATTATCAGGTTTCAGGCACTGGATCTAAATTGTATCAACATTTATCTTTAATTCTTATATAAGCCTGTAGCTGTACCCAGTCCTTTATTTCCTGTTGCCATCTATGTTCAATGAAATGATATGATTTTTGGTCCAAAAATCAAAAACTCTACTGAACCCATTTCTCCATTGAACAAGGTACTAGATTTAGAGTAATTAGCCTCAACATAAGTCTCAGTCCCACTAACCATTGTACCTCAAGATTAAATTGTAAAGTTAATGTCCTACAACTTGTATATGAAATAATAATGAGAAGGAGAGAAAAGAAGAAAATTATTAGAACATACAAACACATATAACAAGCAAAGAGAAAATATGCAATGCTACTACAATACTTGTTTTTGTAATTGGTCACAAGGCCATAATTGATATCTCTGTCTTCCATCTTCTACCCATTCCTTATTTCCCAGGTCCTCACCCAGAACCTCAGCTCTTCGTGATTCTTTCCCTGTTGAAGTAATCCAAGCTTCAGATTCCTGAAGGATCTGAGTCCTCAATCATCCTGTCTTTTTTGGTTGTAGTAATTTTCCATTAATGTTTACTATTGGGCTTAGAAGTATCAAGAGATGCCCCAGAGAATCCTGTAGGTTCCAGGAGACTTCCTTGTCCCCATTGGCTAGCAAAACCCAATTTCCCTTTGGTATCAATCATTCACTCTAACCACTAGAGTAAACACTCCTTCTGCTGATTGGTTCAGTAAAAGAAGGAGCCCAATATGGCTGTATTTATTTTTCCAATTCACTGGAACCATAGTTGTGTCCCTTGTTGGAAACATACCCACCCTGCTTGGGGACTAGACCTCCAAATTAGCAAAGATGAAAGTTGCCAGGAAGAGAACCAAATACCTAAAAGTAGATTATATACTATATTAGTGAGAGGAACTTATCCCACTTTCAGTCCTACATTTTTGACCTCATGTATTCTAACTTTGGGGCAGACAGCACCACCACATAATAGTTTCTGATTCAAAGCATGTACTGCATCCTGGAATATAGAACCCTAGCTTCCAGGATGTTGTCTTATAACTGGTGCTGTAACTAACTCTTCAACAATCCATTCCAACTTTTAATTAGTTTGGGTACTTCTTGGTGTTTAGCATGTGGCAAGGGCGGTTAATTCCATGAGTATGAGCTGTACTTCCTTTGCTGTGAAATGAGTTCCTTTATCAGAAGCAATGCTTTAGGGTATACCATAACAATAAATAAGGAATCTTGTGAGTCCATGATGGTAATACTGGCAGAAACATTATGGATGGTGAAGGTAAATCTGTATCCAAGATATGTATCTATTCCATTGAGGACGAATTTCTGCCCCCTTCCACGATGGAAAAAGTCCAGTTTAATCAGCCTGCCACCAGGTGGCTCTGTAAGCCATGTTTCAACCACGAGGTAATAAGCGTAAGGACAAAAATGCCAAAAGAAAAGGAACAAAAGATACAGACTAGATCTCTGATGACACGGGTGTGCTGCTGAACCAATGTCAACAACTGCCTAGCTCTGGACAAGCAGTTCTCAAATTTTTAGGTTTGTGCTTTTACAAATTACTGGGTACCACAAAGAGATTTTCTTTATATAAGTTAAATTGGTGATATTTACCATATTGGAAATTAAAACAAATATTTTTTAAAATTTAATTTTAACATATCAGTAATAAACTCATTACTTATTGTAAATAATACAGTTTTACAAAGAATAACAATATTTTCCAAAACAAAGAAAAATTAGTGATAAGAATGGGGATGTTATTATATGTCTTTTAAATCTCTTAAATATTTGGCTTAATAGAAGACAGCCATATCCTCATATCTGCATCTATAGTCAACCTTTTGAAATACATTGTTAGGGTTGATATTTCTGTAGAAGATTGGCTTCACCCAGGCATGTACTTTAAATAGTCTTTTAAAGTAATGGTGAATATTCTTTTTTGATACTCCACCAGAACTCAACAAGATTAATTACAATATGGAATCTAAAATCATATTTTGAAATTTTTTGTTCTCCTATTACATTAAACTCTGTTGGCCTATTTTGCTCTTCAAATGGATATTGAACCCACTTTGACTTTGTAATGTCATGCATTAGTCATTTGGAAAATATCAGTTTTTACTGAGTTACCTAATCCAGTGGTTTTTAGCTGGGGGGCATTTTGCCCCCCAGGAACTGTTTGACAATGTCTGGAGACACTTTTGATTGTCACAATTGGGGAGGAGGATGGTACTGACATCTAGTGAGTATAGGCCAGGAAGTCTGCTACACATCTTACAACACATGGGACAGCCCACCACAGCAAGGAATTATCCAGTCCATAATGTCAATAGTACCGAGGCTGGGAAAGCCTAATCTATTTAATGTTGACATATTTCATTATACCGTATCAAAAATTTATGTTTTTCAATGTCACCAATCTTCTCAGAAAAGTTTTAAGTATTGAGAAACTGTCAAGCTCATGTTGGTGGACACACGTTCTTCAAAAACTCTAATTGTAGCTTTCAAGATCAAATGTTATTAAATTCTATTATTTACAACATACATTGTCAGATATTTTCCTTGATGATGGCAAACCCCACTTCATTCATTTTCAAGGAACTGTCTTCCAAATAGCCAAGCTTGGAGCGCCAGTTTGCCAATTGTTCTTTCAATTAAAAATATTCCATCAAAAAAAGGAGCCACAGGGCTCAAACAGCCACATAACTTTTTTTTCCCTCATGACAACCATCACAGTCAGTATATAGTATCAGTGCCCTGTGGGTAGTCACTTAATTTTTTTTTCTTCTTTTGATGTGATTGTGTGATGGTAAATAATACAATGGCTGATAAGAAAGTTTGATGCAATTGCCTTGACTGAGGTACCAGCAGTTTTACCCATCATTGCTTTTGAGCCATCAGTGCAATTATCAACACAGTGGAAAAAACAAATAATACCTTAGCATTATCAGAAAAAGTATTTTGACCTGAAAAAGTCTCATGTATCTCCAGGGTTCAGGAACCACACTTTAAGAAGTTCTGTTTTTTTTTTTTTAAAAAAGGCAGCTCAGCTGTAGACCTATTTGAGAGAAGCAAACCCTTATTTGTTTAAAGCACCATTAATCAGTTTTTGATTTAAGATAACTTGTATCTCTAGTTTCCAAATCATCTTTATAAGATGATGCATTCATATTACTTTTTCCAAGTTAAGGCATCATGTTGCTGCAACTTACTTTTCTTATTGTGGGTAGTTGTATCATCACTAAGACATTTTCCTATATTGACAGGTGTTAATATAAATTCTCATAGAAAATAGTGTTCTAAAGAGACAATAGCGTTCCCAGGACCTCATGCCTGTTAGAGCCTTGATGTATGTTGCTATTGTCAGCTCTAAGTTACGACAGAAATCACTTAAATCAATAGAACGAGTAAAGCAGAAAAGGAAAAGAAGACTCATTTTATCCTCACCAGGTTTCCTGTGCATCCTTCCAACTCTTTAGGGTGATGATCTGTGATAGTTTGGAGAAATTCCCCACTGGTAGGCTAATTGTGCTGAAATGTATTCAACCATAGCCCCAAAGAAGCTCAAGACTTCCTTAAGCCTTGTGTTGCTGTTGTGAGAGGCTTCTGAAAAAGGTGTTATCATGGACTTCTCTAATGTCCTGGGCCATACCTCATTATAGAAATCTCACAGGTAGACAAGAGAGAAAAAAGGAAAGAAAGCGAAAGAGCCTGATTGCTGGACTTCTCGGAATAGCCCTGGGCTCTATCTCTTCTGCTTTCAGTAAGGAATTCAGCAACTAGGAAGAAATGATAATCATGTGCTTTCTAAACTATTCTAAAGCTCATCACTAGAAAATGTGGCCTAATCAGGACTCTGGAACTGGGGTTTGATCTACCCACAGTGCTTTTTCTTTTCCCCTTGATGCTGGCTCAAACTGAGGAACCTTGAGAGCCCTTGGGTTAGTTTGCCAGGACTGCTATAACAAAGACCACAGACTGGTTGGCTTAAGCCACAGGAATTTATTATCTCACAGTTTAGGAAGCTAGAAATCCAAAATCAAGATGTTGGCTGGATCATTCTTTCTCCAAAGTCCGTAGCATTCAGGTGGTGGCTTGCTGGCAATCCATAACTCAATCTCTTTATCAGATGGTCACATGGCCATCTGTCTCCTACTCAGTTGTCTGTGTCTCTGTCTAGATTTCCTCTCCTTATCAGGCCTCTAGGTATATTGGATTAGGCCCACCTGATTCAGTTTGGCCTCACCTTAACCTGTAACATCTTCAGAGATCCTATTTACAAATGTGTTCACATCCACAGGATCTGGGTTAGGACTTGAACATGTCTTTGTGGGGGACATGATTCAATCCATAACAGTCTCCTAGGGGCCTGCCATATTGGTTTATAGTGCTGGCCTGGTATATTCTGTCTTTCCCCCAAGCCTCACTGTATCTATTAAGCATGAATCCTAAACCACTAATAAAAATGGATCCAAGGGGAACCCTTTAGAGTCCCACAGGGATTTTTCCCTTCAGATGGACTTAAATCTGTTTATTATCCAAATCATGTGTTCTCATTTCATCCATAAGGTTACTATGAGAGTGCCTCTCAACTGCCTTTCTGGCATCTATATATGCCCCATTCTCTTTATCCACTCATCTAAGAAATTTGTCAAGAAAGGAACTCAGGTCAGTTCACCACTGATATTCTCTTAGGAACCAGACTGTAATAATTAAGAGGAGAGGGATAACAAAAGGAAATGCCTGATGCAGCAAACCCTCACAACAGGAAGCGGGTGTGGCTCAACCGATAGAGCCCCCGTTTACCATGTGTGAGGCCCTGGGTTCGCTTGCCGGGGCCTCCTTGTGAGGGCAGGCTGGCCCGTGCGGCGCAATGGGCTGATGCAGTGGGACCTCACAGCGAGGGGAAGATAAGCAGACACGGAGAAGACACACAGCAAATGGACACAGCA
>JAQZBX010087945.1:0-12804 GCA_029593785.1 Cabassous unicinctus | reverse complement strand
AGATATTTATTCAAATGCTCTAAATTATATTCCAAAAGAATCCAAGACCCCATTAAGGAAATATACACTCTGACCAAGTAGGACTTATTATAGATATGCAAGTTGGGGTCTGTATTAGTCAGCCAAAGGTGTTCTGCTGCAAAGTACCAGAAATCTGTTGGCTTTTATGAAGTTTATTTATTTGGGGTAGAAGCTTACAGTTACCAGGCCACAAAGCGTAAGATACTTCCCTCACCAAAGTCTGTCACCACATTCTGGAGCAAGATGGCTGCCAACGTCTGAAAGAGTTCACTCTCCCTCTTCCTCTGAAGGCTCAGTCATCCCATCTTCTTCCAATATCAGTTGTAGGTTGGGATAACTGTCCTCTCTTTCTGATGGTCATTTCTTTCCAGGCTCAGTTGCTTAGGGCTCTGGTCACTGCATCTGCAATCTATAAGGCAAAGGGATCATCTCTCTCACTGGGGCTTCTGCCATGTCTAAGGAGCCATCTCTATTTGTCTTATTTCTTCTCCTGTGTATTTACTTCCCTGGTTCCAGCATCAAAAACTCCAACATCAAAATTCAAAAAACTCCACTCTGCTCTGCCATGTGGTTTTCTCTGTGATTCCCCACCCACCAAGAGGACAGGGACACAATGTCCCACTGACATGGCCAATCAAAGCCCTAATCACAACTCAATCAAATAAAAGTGAAACCTCTGAATCCAATATAATCTAATATGCCCAAAAAGACAGACCAGTTTAAAAATATAATCCAATATTTATCTTAGGAAGTCATAAACCATATCAAACAGCCATGGGATCACTATTAGTACAGTAATTAATATCATATATTAATAGTCATTAGGAGAAATATGATTATTTCCACAGATAAACAAAAGCTTCTAACAGAATTTAAAAGTAATTTGAGATAAAAACATGGAGAAAGTGGGAATTGATTTTCATAACATGGAAACATTCAAGTTGATCTGAAAGCTCTGATCTTACCTAAATTAGAAATAATTGAGGTTAAAAATAAGGATAGGATATTCCCAACTTCCACTACTATTTGGTAGTGTAATACCCAGAAGTAGTAGTCAAAGAAAGTAGACAGGGGTATTCAATCAGAGGCATAATTATTGGAAAAGAAATAAGAATGCTCTGTTTACAGAAGATGTTTATTTCATACCTGCAAAACCTTAGAAAATCTATGATGAAATTAAATGAAACCATAAAATAATTTAGTAGAGTAATAGGGTATATGTTAAGATTTTCATATTAATAGGATTTACATAAGCAAACAATAGTGAAAGATGATTTTTCTCAACCTGAGGACTCTAGTTATGTGGGTCTGGATAATTTCTTGTTGTGCGGGTTATCGAGTGTATTGTAGAATATTTAGAAGGATCTCTGACCTCTACCCACTAGATGACAGCAGGACCCCCAAGCTGGTAAACAAAAATACTTAACTTTGTCAAACATCCCCAGAGGGGGCAAATCTTTCTTGGTTGAGGACAACTGAATTAGAGAAAATTTGCCTAAATTAATTTATATATTTAATACAATCTTCCCTAAGTAAATACTGATTAGATATTGCATAATTGTATATGTAAAACAATTCCAAAGTGTTTAGTACTAAATTATTGGAATGAATAAGTCAATCTTGGGAGGTTTCTGTGGATTAAAGTCAATATACAAATCTCATGCTCTATTTATAAATGTTTTCTGGTATACTCCAGCTCTTTTTTTGGCTAAAATTTGCGTGGAATACCTTTTCCCAAACTTTTACGTTTAACCTGGTTGTGTCCTTATGTCTGACGTGGGTCTCTTGTTGACAACTAATAGATGCTTTTATATTATAAAACAGTGGAAGGATAATATCTGAAATTGCTATAGCTGTGTGGATTTAGCCTCGAACCTACTACTGTAATCATAATCATAGACTAATTTACCTTTCTTTATGTTTATTTCAGGTCTAACCACACCTTTGCTTGCACTTGCTTTAGTAATTTTAATTATTAATAAAAATTACCTTTGATAATGGTTATTTTGTGACTAGCTTACTAGCTTCACCTTGTCCTTAGACTTCAGTTATTGTGATGACAAATTTAAACTGAGTTTGTCTTTCCTTATGGTTATTTCATGACAACTTCTGTCCTTCATGGCTCAGGAGAAGGCACATTTAAGACATCCCGTCTCCTGTCCTTCCATTGGTATTAATGATCCTGCTATCTCTCGTGACTCCAGGTGTGCACTAGATTGCTGCCTATTGGAATTCTCAACCCACAAGTTTGGATGTCTACTATCCCAGTCCTGCTGCCACTGGAGTCCTGTTATCTCTGAGGACTGAGGAGAAGGAAACCTCCCAACTCAAGTGTTGATGGTCTTCAAAGCAGCAATTCAGGAGAGAAACCAGGTTTTCCTGAGAATTCAATGACCTCATTAGTATACACTGGAATTAGGGTTTCTCATCCGAGGTCTGTCAAATTCAAAATGGGAAATAAACAATGTTATGAAGTAAAGGAAACTGTTGTAAATTGTATTTTAAAGCATTGGCAACAAATTGTTTATGAGCTAATAATTAAGGAACAAAATTCTCATGCAAAACTGCAAATGTCATGGTGCAAATCATAGTAATTAGAAATAGCTGTCAAAGAGATCCTTTTTTCTTTTCTTTTCAATATTTTTAATTTTTAAAAGATACTTAGATTGCAT
This sequence comes from Cabassous unicinctus, assembly GCA_029593785.1. Classification (NCBI taxonomy): domain Eukaryota; kingdom Metazoa; phylum Chordata; class Mammalia; order Cingulata; family Chlamyphoridae; genus Cabassous; species Cabassous unicinctus. Next base: position 10,111 of record JAQZBX010087945.1, on the reverse strand, counting down.
AAATGTTAAACAAAAAATATAGGGATTCACATATGCCCCACCATCCACACCTCCCACAACCTCCCACATAAGCATCTTTCATAATGTGGCACATTAATTACAATTGATAAACACATCCTGGGGCTTTGCCATTAAGCATGGACCATAGTTTGCATTGTAGACCACAGAATTTCCCACACAGTTCTGCATATTATATAAAATGCCCTATGTCTTTCATTGCAATATCCCTCAGGATAATTGCCAAGTCCTGAAAAAGCCCTTGTATTACAACTGCTTTTCCTTCTCCCTGCCCCCAGAGCCTGCAGTGGCCACTGGCTCCACATCAATGTTGCAACTTATTCCAATGCTTGAATCACAATATATCTATAGTAGAATAACAGAAAGTCCACTCAAGTCCATAGCTTTTCCCCTAATCCTAAATAGTCTGGGATGGTGTTGTCCACTACAACTCCAATTGAGGGGCAGCTTATATCCCATGGGGAAGATGGTTGGGACTCTCCTGCCTAAAGCTGCAGACCCTCTCCTTTCCCTGGGACAGTCGTTGTTCATCATCATCTCCCTACCAGTTTTCCTGGGTTAGTCCAATTAGCTGTAGAGTAGGGTTGCAGCTCCACTGAGATTCCGGGCCCAGCAGGCATATGGACAGCCCAAAGACTCAAGTCTCTGGATGTAAACATATAAACTCCTGCACCAAGTAAAGGTTTAAACAGAAGGGAAAGATGAACCATGTGCAGGGAAGACATAATTGAGTCCATCTCTATCACTCTCAGGAGCACAAACTCCAAAGTAGGGCCCACTGGCAAGGCACCAAACTCTGGAGCTATCTGCCCTGACCATAGGACCTGGGTGTCTCCAGCTCCCTCAGGAGCCCCACTATATGGGGTGGTTTCCACTTTGGAAGTGTGTGAGATGCTACATAGATATGCATAAGTGTTACCTCTGGGAAGACTTCCCAACTCACTTTAAAGTCTCATAGCTTTATAAACCCATTTGTCTTTACATTTTCCTCCTTTTATTCAAGGTCTTTTTCCAGTCACATTGCCAGTTCATGCTTGGTAGAAATACAATCCCTTGGTGCCAGGGAGGCTTATCCCCTGGAGTCATGTCCCAAGCTGGGGGGAAGGTATGATGAGTTTGGCTTAGAGAAAGGCCACATTGAGCAATAAAGAGGCTCTCAGGAGGCAACCCTTAGGCACCCTCTTCAATTTCAATAGCAAAATCTCATAAGCCTAGTCTTTAATATCAGGGCCCATTAGTGGATCATCCTCCTTTGTCAGTCACTGCCCCTGCACTTGGGGGACTGTTGCTTTTCCCTTAGAGAATGTGGCAGAGTTATTCAGGATGGGATTTAGTATTCTCTCCTTTATTGAGTGATTCTCCACCCACTATGACAATGCCCCATGAACATTTGAACATTTTTATGTACCTTATATTTATGCTCAGGTGAACTTCCTCCCATGCATCCCCCATCCCTGACACCCTACACTAACGATCCTCGCCAACCCTAGTTGTAATCCTTCTGTGAGCCAAATCTTCAAAGATGAAGCCATTTCAATAGTCAAATACAATTAATAGAAAAATGAAAGCATAATTACAAAATTAAATGTAAGAGATAAAACACATAAAATTTTAAAAAACTGAAAATAAAATTAAAAGGTTGGGATATTAAAAAAATGCACAATATTAAAAATAATTTTTTTAACATTTTGCTTTTCATCACTACAATATCTGGTGTCTGGTCTCTTCCATGGCACCTTCCCCCTTTCATTCCCATGTCTCACTATTTTCCATTTTGTTTTCAAAGAAGTTTTGGGTCACAGCAAAATGACACACCGAATAAAGGATTCTCTCATATACCCAACATCCTTCCCTTTTCCCCCCCGATATTAATACATTTTTATATGTGAATGGTAGCACTGTAATATCTGATATAAAACTAATGAAACATAGCTAATAAACATTGTCAATGGTTTATATTATGGTTTACATTTTATAAGATACACATTTATAAATTTTGATTATATTTACCATGTCCTGTGCCCATCACTGTAAGTTAATGAAGAACATTTCCAAGGACCAGTGAATACGCCCTGTTTGATCAATTATATTCCTCCCTCGCTATCCCCCTGGGGCTCATGGTTACTCACTGGATGACAAGATTCATAGTTACATGCAACAAGAATGAGATCTTGAAACACTGATTTAATCTCCCCTATTAGGTACTCCCCTTGCTCTTGAGAGATCCCACATGTCTAAATCTGAACAAATCTGTCCTCTCTGAGACTGCTTAATTTCCTTAATTCATGTCAGTTAGGTCTTTTACTGTTCATCCTTCAATACCTGGGTTACTTCATTCAACAAAAAGTCTTCAAGATTCATCCATGTTATCCTATGTGTTAGCACTTTATTCCTTCTTACTGCTGAGTAATATTCCATTGCATATATGTACCATATTTTGTTTATCTATTCATCTATTGATGGGCACTTGGGTTGATTCCAACTTTTGGCAATAGTGAACAATACCATTATGAAAATTGGTGTGCATATATCTGTTTGTACCTGTGCTTTCAATTCTTCTGGGTATATACCAAACAGTGGAATCGCTGGATCACATGGAAGTTCTATAGTTAGTTTTTGAAGAGCTGCCAAAATGTCCTACACAGTGGCTTGACCATTCTATATTCCCACCATCAGTGAATGAGAGTTCCCATTCAGCCATCTCCTCTCCAACACTTATAGTCTGCTGTTTTTTTAATAGCCGCCATTCTAATGGGTATAAGATGGTATCTCATTGTAATTTTTATTTGCATTTCTCTAATAGCTAGTGATGTTTAGCATCTTCTTATGTGCTTTTTAGCCATTTGTATTTCTACCTTAGAGAAGTGTCTTTTCAGGTCACTTGTCCATTTTTTAAATGGGTTGTTTGTCTTTTTATTTTCGGAGTGTAGGATTTATTTATATATGCAGGATATTAGGCTCCTATCAGATATATGGTTGCCAAATGTTTTCTCCAATTGGGTAGGCTGGCTTTTTACTATCTTGATAACATCCATTGAGGTGCAAAATTTTTTAATTTTGAGGAGATTCCATTTATCTATTTTTTCTTGTGCTGCTCATGCATTGGGTGTGAAGCTCATGAAACCATTTCTTATCACAAGATCCTGTAGATGTTTCCCTACAATATCTTCTAAGGTCTTTATAGTCTTGGCTCTTATATTTAAATCTTTGATCCATCTTTAGTTGATTTTTGTATAAGGTGTGAGATGGTATTCCTCTCTCATTCTTTTGGATATGGATATCCAGTTCCTCAATCACCATATGATAAAGAAGCCATTCTCTCCCAACTGAGTGGGCTTGGTGGCCTTGTCGAATATCAGATGACTACATATGCAAGGATTTATATCAGAACTCTCAAATCGGTTCCATTGGTCAGTATGTCTATCCAGGTGCCAATACCATGCAGTTTTGAACACTGTATCTTTGCAGTATGTTTTAAAGTCAGGTAGTGTGATACCTCCAATTTCATTTTTTATTTTTCAATATATCCTTGGTGATTCAGGGACTCTTACCCTTCCAAATGAATTTTGTAGTTAGTTTTTCCAACTCATTAAAAAATACTGTGTTAATTTTTATTGGAATTGCATTAAGTCTGTAGATTAGTTTGGGTAGGATGGACATCTTGATTATGTTTAGTCTTCCTATCCATAAACATGGAACATTTTTCCATTTATTTAAGTCTTCTTGATTTCCCTTATCAGTGTTGTGTAGTTTTCTGTATATAAATCCTTTACATATTTAGTTAAATTTATTCCAAGGTATTTGATTCTTTTAGCTACTATTGTAAATGGTATTTTTTTCTTGATTTCCTCCTCAGATTGCTTGTTATTGGTATACTGAAATGCTACTGATTTTTCAGCATTGATCTTACAGCCTGCGACCTTACTGAACTCCTTTATAAGTTCTAGAAGTTTGCAGTAGATTCCTCAGGGCATTTTATGTATAGGATCAAGTCATTTACAAATAGTGAAATTTTTACTTCTTATTTCAAATTTGGATGCCTTTAATATCTTTTTCTTGCCTCACTGCTCAGGCAAGTTTTCTAATATAATGTTAAATAGAAGCAGTGAAATTGGGCATCCTTGTCTTGTTCCTGATCTTAGAGGGCGAGCTTTCAGGATTTCAACATGGAAGATGATTTGGCTCTGGGTTATTCATATCTACCCTTTATCATGTTCAGAAAGTTTCCTTCTATTCCTATCTCTTGCAGTATTTTTATCAGGAAAGAGTGTTGTATTTTGTCGAATGATATTTCTCCATCTATAGAGATGATGATTTTTTTTTTTGTTTCAATCTCTTTATGTGGTGTATTACATTGCTCGATTTCCTTATGTTGAACCATCCTTGCATACCCGGGATGAAAACCACTTGGTCATGGTGTATAATTCATTTGATATGTTGTTGAGTGTGAGTAGCAAGTATTTTGTTGAGGATTTTACAGTCTAGGTTCTTTATAGAGATTGGTCTGTAATTTTCCTTTCTTGTGGCATCTTTGTTTGGCTTTCGTATTAGGGTAATGCTGGCATCATAAAATGAGGTAGGCAATGTTCCTGATATTTCTATTCTTTGGAAGAGCTTAAGCAGGATTGGTGTTACCTCTTTCCAGAATGTTTGGTAGACTTCACCTGTGAAGCCATCTGGTCCTGGGTACTTCTAGTTGGGAGGTTTTTGGATGACTGATTCTATCTCTTTACTTATAATTGGACAGTTGAATTCATCAATTTCTTCTTTTGTCAATGTAGGCTGCATGTGAGTTTCTAGGAATTTGTCCATTTCCTCTAAATTATAATTCTTGTTGGCATATAATTTTTCAAAGTATCCTTTGGTGATAGTCTATTTCTGTGGGGTCAGTGCTGATATCCCCTTGTTCATTTCTTATTTTGTGAATTTGCATCTGCTCTCTTTTTGTCTTTGTTAGTCTGGCTAAGGGATTGTCAATTTTATTGATCTTTTCAAAGAACCAGCTTTTGGTTTTCTTTATTTTTTCTAGTGCTTTCTTTTTTTCTATTTCCTTTAATTTTGCTCCAGTGTTTTTTATTTCCTTCTTTTTATTTGCTTTGTTGTTAGTTTGTTGGTGCTTTTCCAATTCATCCTGGTGTGCAGTTAAGTCTTCAATTTGATCTATTTCTTCTTTTTTGATATATGCATTTATGGGTATGAAATTCCTTCTCAATACAGCTTTGGCTCCATCTTATAGGTTTTGATATGTTGTATTGTCATTGTCATTTGTTTCAGGGTAGTTTCTGATTTCTTTTGAGATTTCCTCCCTGACCCACTGTTTGTCTAAGAGTGGGTTGTTTGACTTCCATATATTTTTGCCTAATCTGATTCTATGGCCCTAAGTGATTTCAAATTTCATTCCATTGTGCTCAGAGAAATTACTTTGTATGATCTCAATCCTTCTGAATTCATTGAGAGTTGTTCTGTGTCCTAGCTTGTGGTCTATCTTGGAGTATGAGCCATGAGCACTCAAGAAGAATGTATATCCTGCTGTATTTCATGGTAGCATTCTGTATAAGTATATCAGGTCCAGATTTTTTAATGTATTATTCAGATTCTTTGTTTCTTTATTGATTCTTTGTCGACATGTTCTGTCTAAAGTTAATAATGTTGTATTAAAGTCCCCCAGTATATTTATGGAGGCATCTATGTCTCCATTTAGATTTTCCAGTGTTTCCCTCATATATTTAGATGTGCCCTGAATAGTTGCATAAATATTTATGTCTGTTCTTTCTTCTTGAAAGAGTACCCCTTTTAGTAATATATAGTGCCCATCTTTGTCACTTATAATAGATTTGCATTTAAAATTTGTTTTGTCTGATACAAGTATAGATACTCCCACTCTTTTCTGCTTTTTCCTTTCAACTTACAGAACTTCCTTTAGTATTTCTTGAATGGCAGGTTTCTAATTGGCATACTCTCTTAATTTCTGTTTATTTGTGAAAATTTTGAAATCTCAATCATTTTTGAATGCCAGCTTTGCTGGATAGAGAATTCTTGGGTGGAATTTTTTTTCTTTTAGTACCTTGACTATGTCATTCCACTGCTTTCTTTCCTCCATGGTTTCATATGTGAAATCAGCACTTAATCTTATTGTGCTTCCATTGTATGTGATGGTTCTCTTTTGTCTTGCTGCCTTGAGTATTTTCTCTTTGTCTTGAGCATTGGACATTTTGACAAGTACATGTCATGGAGTAGCCCCATTGGGGTTTATACTATTTGGGGTGCGCTGTGCTTCCTAAGAAGTTTGCAGCCATTATTTCCTTCAAAACTCCTTCTGTTCCCTTTCCCTTCCCTTCTCTTCTCCCTTTGTGATCCTTATAATGCATATGTTTGGCATTTTCTGTTGTCATTTAAATCCATAAGTCCCTGATGGATTTTTGCTTTCTATTTATCTATCTGTTCTACTATCTGTTTGATTTCAGATGTACTGTTTTCCACACCACTAATTCTTTCTTCTGCCGGTTCAAATCTGCTGTCATGTGATTTCAGTGTCTTTTACACTTTTTGGATTGTGCCATTCATCAACATCATATCTGTTATCTTTTTATGTATGTTTATAATTTCTTCAGTATGTTCTCCCATGTCTTCTTAATATCCTTAATCTCTTCCTTCACTTCATTAAGTTGTTCCATAATATTTTTTGGGCAGCTTTGATAGTTGTTCAATGTCTGGCATCTCTTCCTGGTTTTTAGTTTCTTCATTGGACTGGTCCATAACTTCCTGTTCTTTGTATGGTTTTTAATTTTTTGTTGCCCTCTGGTCATCTTCTTTATCTTGATGGGTTCATTCATTTGATTTCTTTCCCTCTCTGCTCTAGAGTTTTATTTAGCTGCTGGTTTTGTGTGTGTGTTAAGTTTTCTAATTGACACTTTGCTCTTCTTTTTCTATTTCCTTGCTGTATTCTATGTTCCCTTGAAGGAAAAAGATTAGGGCCAGAGAAAGTGAAAGAGATAAGAAAAGAAAAAGGATAAAAATGATAATAATAAAAGTTAGAAGAGGAACCGTATAAGACTTAGAAAATGAATATTTAACTCCTGTAAGCAGTTTAGAGTAATAGGAATAAAAAAAGTGGAGTACTTACAATGAAATAGGAAACCAAATAGAGAAAAATATATAAAATGATTTAAAAGGCCAAAATGATGAGGAGAGAGAGAAAGAGTAAAGAAGTACAGAAAAGAAATTAATAAAGTAATAAAAAAAAGAAAACAGAATAGACAAGATAGAAATTGAAACCAGAATATTTGAGGATTAAATAAAGAAAGGTTGAATGTAAGAACCACAACAGAGAGCAGAAGATAGAAAGATGAAGGAAGGAAAAGAGAGAGCATTGCTAGACAAAATCAATATACACAGAAAATGCGAAATCCAGGAAGAAGAAGCACAGCAAAGAAGAAAGAAGCTAGCAACATGGAACTTAAAAAAAAGGAGGGTGGTGAAGGAAAGAGGAAAGAAAAACAAGAAACAAACAAATTAAAAAAAACCACAAACAAACACAGAAGCAAGTAGTCAAGCAAAGCTAAGGAAGAACTGCGTTCCTTCTTGGGCCCTTGTGGAGCTTCTCAGGCTGCCTGTGTTCATCAGTCAATTACCCTGCAGGCCTCTCTCTGCTCGTTTTGAGGTGGGATTTAGAGAGTAAACTAAGTTAAAATCTTTTTTAAAGTAACTTTTTTTTTTGAAGAATAAGGGACCCAACAGAAACTATAAAAATAATGTCTATGTTTTCCCTGTCCTAAAGAATCAGCTGGATGTTATATATCCCGCTGGATCACCACTCTTAGAGGAGCTGGGAATCAGACTATGGACCTCATATATTCAAGGTAGAAACTCCTCCCCTGAGCTGCCTTTCTAATTGGGTCAGTTAGTTCTTCAGAAAGCTATTCAGTCACATTTCCCCAGGCAGTTTTTACTCTCCTAGGGCAACAGGATTCAGCAGGCTGTATGAGCAGATCCCCCCTCCTTTCTCCTGGTCAGAGTTCCCTTTTGAAATTCAAATGGGACCCTGACAACTGAGTACACCACACAAAAAAGATTTTCAAGCCTAGACCACTCCCTCCTCCTAGGAGACCCTAAATAGGCTCTTGGAAACTTATTAAGTGCTTCCCACTGCATGACTTCCTAAGGGGAGTTGAAATTCTGATAGTCCTCAGCATGGAGCTATTGAATTGGCTGACTCCACCCTCTCTCAGGCCAAGCCTCTGTATCCCAGGGCTGTTATGGAAATCAGGCTTCCTCAGTAGATTCACCTCTCCCCTTTTCCTGGTGCCACTTCAAGCCAGCTGGTGTGCCCCCAAAGCTCAAAGAGGGTCTAGGCAAACAAACCTACAGAATGGAAACCCCTCTCCACCTCCTGCCAGAACCCTCCCACTTTCAGAGAATGTTCCCTCTTGTTGGGTGACCATTGGGAGTCGGGACTCACCCTGGCCCCTTTCCCTGAGGTTAGGGCTTAGCCAGCCATGATTTCCAAGCATGGGGCTAAAAACCCATGGTTTTATCTTGAGCAATCTATCTTGCTCTCCAATTTCCTCCAGATGGGTGCTCTAAAGTCTCCTGTTCCATGGGCTCCCAGAACAGCTCACTTGGGCAGGATCCTGTCCCCAATTAGCTGTCTGTTGTGAGAGAGATGGTGAGCACCCACTTAAACTGACACCATCTTATTTCTCCCCAAAGAGATCTTTTGACTGTAATGTTATTTGAGAGTTAAACTTATTTTGTAAGTTAAAGAAAATTATAAATAACATTAGTGAGTTGTGTGTTTATGTCTCTCTAATTGTGTCTGCCTAGTTGTTCAGAGTATATCTTCATACATTGGAATGTTAATATCAAATTAACAAACGAAAATTCTTAAAAGAGTTCTATTCAAATTGTTAAAAATTAAACATATATTTTGTAAAGAATAAAGTTATTGAAGGAAATTTCCAGTCTTGACATGCATATATTTCATGTGTATACATTTATGAATGTAAAGCTATCCACTTTACTTAGACAGTTTCAAAGCATAATACCTAAATTAATATGATCTCATTCAATTAACAAAATTATAAGCTCCTTTTTTAGTACCATGAGTGTTCAATAAATATATAATTAGTAGTTCTGAAAAAAAAAATTAAATGTGCTTATATATGAAATATTCTTGGGACCCAAATTATGCTAAGCAGGATGGAAAGGTCATATAAAAATCTGAATATAGAAATTATTAGGACTAAGAGAAAGATTTTCCTAAGCTCTTTCAACTACCCTGGGCCTTCATTTTGCAAACACTATGAGGGAGGGGCTAAGAGTGATAGATTAAAACTCTATCTTCTAGGCTGGGAAATTAAGATTTTGCCCTGTAATTCCCTAATTTAAACCTTTTAACAGCCTTAAAATGAGGGTGGTTAGTAATCCTAATTCCAAATTTCACTAATTAAAAAAAAGTCCTTGAAAGCTATGGGAAATTTTTTTCTAAATTGTAATTAAAACAAATTAAGCAATTATAATATATTCTAGAACCTAGCAGTCAGTAAGCTTTTAAGATTATTCACAATTTTAGAATTTTATTAAAGAGAAGAGGTTTTAACCTACTGTAAAGAATGAAAAAGAACATTCCTTGCATAAATTATAATGGTTTCAATTTTATTTAGCTTGGGTTTTATCTCTCTAGTTTATAGGATACCAATTGAATAAATTAACATTATATGTACTAATCTTTAAGATGATGAAACTTGCAAGTTCATGTCTAATGAAATTAAGTTAAAGAAGGAAATGTACATCTGTGCTCTTTAAAATTGATAAAGTAAATGCCATTATTTGCTAATCACAATTTAATAGGCTTGTTGAAGTAAAGTAACTAGTCTATGTGGTTATGTTTAATTGTAAGGAGTTTATAATAGCATTGTCTAAACTGAAGCATTTAATGGTTAACTCCAGGAAGCCATTATTACTTAGAAACCTAAATTGATATTAATAACAAAGAGTAATTGCAAAACAGGGAAACATGACAGAGGCCACCTCAATCTGCATATTAAAGTGGTGGTAAAGGAAGATAATTTTGATTCTATTGGGAATCTTCAGT
>JAQZBX010087944.1:0-12801 GCA_029593785.1 Cabassous unicinctus | reverse complement strand
TGATATTGATGACTGTGCTTATGAACCATTACTCTTGAAATTGAAACTTAGCCTAGTATTATAGGGTGCCTAAGAATTATCTACTGAGAGCCTCCTTGTTGCTCAAATGCAGACTCTTTTTAAGCTAACCTCAGCATATAAATGGAATAAATTCCCCCCAGCATTGGACACGATTTCCAGGGATAAGACTCTTTGGCACCAATGGATTACTACCAAGGACCAACTAGCAATGCAACTGGAGTAAGACCTTGACCAAAAAGGGAAAAGGGGAAAGATAAATTAGTTTATATGGATAAGAGACTTCAAAGTGTGTCAGGAGATCATTCCAAAGGTTACGCTAATGCACGTCTCAGCAGGATCTCATTGACAGCCAAAGTAGATACTACCCCAAATAGTGGAGTTCCTGAGGGCTCTGGAAGCATCCAGACTTATAGTCAAGGCAGATAGCTCAGGAGTTTGGTGCCTTGCCATTGGGCCTTATTTTGGAATTTATGTTCCCAGTGTGACAAAGCGGGTAGATGATCTTGATTGCACCTGGAACTAAGCAGCAGTGGTGGCTGGTTGACAAGAATGCTATTGTTCAAATATTCTTTGAGGTAAGTTTTCATTCTGATTGGGAAATAAAGAAATGTGAACTTGCTGTTTTATAGAATAGATGATATTTCATTTATAAGAAACTGCTCAACATTTGCAAATAGCTATATCACACTATCACCAAATGCATGAGAGATTAGGTTGAGCAATAATGATCATCATCCTTTGGTGTTGCAAGAGTTGCTAATTTGAGAAATTCTGAATGTTCATAGTAGTACTTCATTGTGCTTTAATTACCATTTTCCTTTAAAATATACCAAGATGGATGGCATAATGAATCATTATACAAGTCTCTATGAATTTAAAAGGACTTATACACATTATGTTCCTTGACCACAGTAGAATTAAATTAGATACCAACAACAACCAAAATTTTGGAGATTAAATAACATATTTAAACACTGTGAGTCAAGAAAATCATAAGAAAAAAGTGTTTTAAATATTATGAATTAATGATAGTTAATGATATAATGATAGTTTTAGAATAGAAATAAAGCAAGGCATAGTGAGAAGTGTAACATTGTTGTGCTTACACTAGTAAAGGAAAAAGCGCTAAAGAAAAATGATATATATTTCCAACTCTAAAACAAAAATATAAGAAAAGCAAATTGATCTTCTATAAATAAAAGAAATTAAATAATAAAAGAATAGAAATAAATCTTAGAGAAAATAAAGAAAAATAAAAAGTAATATAAGTAAAAGTTTATTTTGAAAATATAAAAAAACTGCTTAACTCCTACCAAGGTGTATTAAAAATAAATGAAATTTAAAACAAATTACCAATAACAGTTATTAAATAGGGTTATTGCCAACAAACAGTTAAAAACCAGTTAGAGTTTGGTGTTCGGCAATCTCTTAAAAACAAATATAATGAAAACAATAAATGTTTGTACTGAGAAAATTTGTGTTTCAAGTGAAAATTAAAATATTGAAACTTGCTTCTTCAGAGTGAGCATGACAGCTTCTGGATAGTTAAAGACATTTTTAATAGGATTGTGGTGATAGTTGATATGATACAAAGAATTTCTTTTTTATCATAATAAAATATGTCATATCTGTAAGATTTTCATCCTTTCTGAAGCAATATATTCCAAATTATCTAGTACATGTTACAAGAATATGCATGGTAAAAGATTCATTCAAACTGCTAACTAGATCAATGGATTTGCATCTAATAAAAAAGAAAAATTCATTAATATGGTTTCAGGTTACAAATTACAACTATTCTTCAAGAAATCACCAGTAGTTGAGTTTTGGTGTAGAATAATACTATAAAAGAAGAATAATAATGTCTATCTAAAAGTGCTAATGAAATACTTCTTCCCTTTTCTTATTACATTTACGTGTGAGGCTGTATTTTGTTCATATTCTTCAACTAAAAAAAATAATTAAACAGAATGAATGAAGAAGCAATATTAGAACTCAGCTATTGTACAGGAAATCAGGATTAAAGATATTTTGAAAAGTATAAAACAATTTCTTTTTTCTCATTTTTTGTAATTCGATTTTGGGAAATACCATATATTTCATAAAATGTGCTATTGCATTAAAATATTAAGGTTTTATTATCTTTAATAATTTTAATAAGTATTTATACATATATAAGTTTTGATTTCTAATAAGATATTTCACAATATATATATAAGCCACAGAATTATAAGGTGTTTAGAGTCTTCAATATTTCTTGACTACTTTGTCACTGAAAACAAAACAAAAAACTATGACTGATGATTTATGTAAATTCTTAGAGTTATATTCATAAAAATTTCAGGGAATTTCAGATTTATACTTTTGATTATATTTTAATACTAGTGCTCTCATTTAAGTGGTACATTTCATGAAAATAAAATTATTATGAATTTACTAGATGCTAGGCCATAATTCTTCCTCTAACTCATCTCAAGATGGCAAATCTGCCTAGTCCTTCTAAGCATTTGGATACAGTCTGAATTATCCTTTCCCTATTAGGGAAAATTTTCAGCCTCTATCCACATGAATAATCCTTCAGATTTTTGCTTTGTTTGCCCCAAATACACAGAGTGACTGAAAACATGGAATGATGATGAAAGGTAAGAAAGATCCTCTGGGGTTCTGTGAAACACTTGCTTTGTGTTCCCAGCTCTGACAAGGTCAATAATGTCCTATACTGAGTCAAGAGGATTTCTGCTTGCGTGGATTTGACTTCTATTCTCTACTTAAACAATTATCCTTGACTACTTTCCTAACTGTGTTGACATATTATAGGGGTATATAGAGACTTCTATTTTTGAGTCTTCATTTCTGACTTTCCTTGAAACTTCTTAGCTTCTCCCACATTTTGATTATTTCCAGATTAGAAACTATTAAAAAGAATTTTCAGTATAATGACAAATTGGCTACTTTTCTAATAATTGCTTCTGAGGCATAGTACATCAAATTCTGTGATGTATCTAAAATTATCAGTCACACTCCATTTGCAATGATATGTTCAAAATACTTATGTAAGATTTCCACTATATGACAATCATTTTCCTAAAATATGTTACATTTTTCTTTCATGTATAAACTACTGTACAGTTGCAGTTTATTTCTTTTGCTAATTTTAAACTGCATGATTTTTCCTTTATGCCATAATATTATTACAAACCTTTAGAAAATATAATTGTGTTAAGGGTTCTGTGGTTTTATGGATATTCTATAATGTAGATAATTATATTTCTAATTAGACATAAAATTGAAAATGCATCGAATCACCATTGACATTCACAATTTTAAAAATACACCTTTTTAAATTTAACAAAATATATTTGAAAGTTTTATTAATAATAAGCACTATTATGTATGTAACTCATATCAATTATAGCCAAATAAACTTTAACAAACATAAACTGAAGGAAAACTGACCTCTTTGGAAGGTGAAATAACCAGTCCCCCAGGATTACTGAGAGTTAAAAACGTATGTGTCCTTCCTAAAGAATATCCATGTTTATAAAGAATCTTGAAGCAAAATTGTTCCAAAGATTACACATAAATGTGGATCACCTTGAAAAGTGACACTTTGAATTTTACTTAGTGAAGAAAGAACAATGATATAGGTTTTACAAAATCTTTATAATTGTGCAAAAAAATATTCATGTTATAGAAGATAAATCTGTTTCCTCGTTTCTCAGGTATATTTGTTCATTTTAATCTATGTGATTCTTTAAAAGTACTAATGAAAAATTCACTGGTAGCTAAGATAGGTTCTCTAGATGACTAGCATAATTAATTTTTTCTACCCTATATGATAATTTTATACTCACAGAGGAGGATGGATGTATCTGATTATGGTGTTTATCATAAGTGATTATTTTATAATAGTATCTGAAGATATGAATTTAACTAGCAAACACTGAATAAATATTACTTGAGCTAGATTATAAGGATAACTAAGAAATTTAGAGACAAAAGTGTGTTTAAAGGAATTTGTAGGAAATCAATCCATATAAGCAAAATAGTCCTTTAAATAGCAAAATAATTGTTGAGGTACACAATGCAGTTTTTGTGACTAACATTTTCTGATATTTATTTGCTGCATATTAGGAACAAGCTAGACTCTATGAAGATTTTTTATTTGTTATTGTATTTCATATGTTTAACTATTGAGGAATAGGAACACTTTCATTATGTTGTTTTCCACATTATAAAATTATGAAGTAAATAATTTCTAAATATTCCTGAGGTAATAATGAGCAGGGACATATCCATGAACTACTTCTTATTTTTGTTTTTTATATTTAATAAACTTATCTACTTAAGGATTTCTCTCTTCCTAATAAAAATGAGGATGATAGAAAAACCACATAAAAACAAAAGGATTATATTAAAAATGTGTATTCATTATGCAAAACACTAGAAATTCAAATGAATATAACCAATGTAAAAAAATCAAAATTGTTTATTATTCATATAAAATATTAGCAAAATGATCTTTGTAATGCTTAAACTTATGTATATACACAAATATTATTTCCATTAACACTCTAGCATAGTAAGTGGGATTTATTTTTCTGCTAACAAAAGACAGATGCAGAATAAACATTTATATCTTTGAATATATTATCTAGAATTTTAAAATGTGATGTTCTCCCTTAATTGTCCCATGTTTTTAGTCATTTCAATATATCTATCTAAATTATTATATAAAATATGAAATTCTTCTAATACTTTGAAGTCCTCAAATGTAGCTTCTTTATTGTAAATGAGGTAATTGAAAGCTATTTAGGATTTCTGTACTTTGGGGGTAACTTTCCCTTGAACTTTTCTTTAATGATATGTACCTATGGAACTGGCAATAATTCTTTTTGGTCCCAAGGTTGCTATTTATCAGGACTCTTGCCTCTCAAGCCTCAAGTCACAAAACCTGCCCATGTTTTCCCCTGGCTATTTACCCAATTTCTATTTTAATAGAGAAGCACCCACAGATATTTTTAAGCCTGCACATGGTGAACTGCTATTAACAAGATGAAGCTAAGGGAGATGATAAGTTCATTAAAATGTGCTAAGCAAAATTTAATGAAAATACCAGATCTCAGCATTATACGTTCTTTCCCTCTTCCAAAGTCTTCATTTATCTGAAATTTTTTGCTTGTTGTCTGCTCATTGTTTGTTTTCTTTAGTAGGCACTGGGAACCAAACCCACAACCTCCCATGTGGGAAGTGGGTGCTCAACTGCTTGAGCCACATCCACTCTCATTTGTCTAAATTTTAAGATATACAACAAAACATCCTCAACCCTCTTTCTGTTTCCACATCTACTGCTACTTAAGGCCTCTCCTATTCCATAGAAACCAATTTTCATATTTTATCTTCCAATATGTACAAAGGTCAATTCAGAAGTAGATTACCATTGTCTTCATCAAAGACAGCCATAGCTTTTGTATTTCTGTTATGTTATTTTGATGTTGTCTTCATCATTATAAGAGATATGTGCATATAACTTTACAGGAAATGTACTGAAGATAATTTTTAACTTTATTTTAATTGAACTTTATCATTCATAAATGAACATCCATAAAAAATAAATGTATAGTATAAGTTGTGAACTTACAAACAAACATGAATATCATACAGAGCTCCCATACATTACCCCACCAACAACACCTTGCATTGTTGTGAAACAATTGTTACAACTATGAGAGAGCATTGCCAAAACATTACTCCTAACTATAACCAATATCTTAATTGTTTTTTTAATATATTTTTATTTATTTTTAAAAGATACTTAGATTACATAAAATGTTACATAAAAAAATATAAGGGGTTCTCATATGCCCCACTCCCCAGGTCTCCCACTTTTCCCCAAATTAACAACTTCTTTCATTAGTGTGGTACATTCATTGCAATTGATGAACACATTTTGGAGCATTGCCACTAAGCATAGACTGTAGTTTACATTGTAGTTTACACTCTCTCCCACTCAATTCTGTAGGCTGTGGCAGGATATATAACAGCCTGTAACTGTCACCACAATGGCATCTAGGTCAATTTCAAGGTCTGGAAATGCCCCCACATTACACCTCTTTTTCCCTCTTGCTGACTTCAGCACTTCCAGTGACAACTGTCACCATATCAATGATATAACTTCTTCCATTGCTAGAATCACAATAAGTCTATAGTAGAATACCAGTAAGTCTACTCTAGTCCATATTTTATTCCTGAAATCTGAGGATTCTGAGGTGGTGATGCCCACTGCACCACTAATTGAGAGAGGGCATCCATCACATTTGGCTGATGGATGGGACTCTTTTGCTTGCAGTTTTAGACTCCCTCAGTTACTTCGTGTGGTGGTTGTCCATCCTCACCTCCTTGTTAGCTGTCCTGGGTAAGTCCAAAAACCTGGAGAATAGGTGTTGCAACTCTCCTCACGTTTAGGGCCAAGCTGGCACATGGAGAGCCCAGAGATTCACGTCTCTTGGATGTACACCTAAAAACTCCAGCAAAAACTATAGGTTCCAATAAAGGGACAGAAAAGGTATGTGTAGAAAAGTCACATCTAAATCTAACTTTGTCACACTCAGGAGCACAATCTCAAGGTAGGGCCCACTGGTAAGGCACCAAACTCTGGGGCTATCTGCCATGACTGTAGGACTTGGGGGTCCCAGAGCCATAAGCAGCCCCAGTCTTTGTGGTAGTGTCTATTTTGGCCATATATGAGATCCTGCTGAGATGTGCATAAGTGTTACTTCTTTGATGCCCTCCCAACTCACTTTGAAGTCCCTTAGCCATGTGAACAATTTTGTCTTTACATTTTTCACCTTTTATTCAAGTTTTTTTCCAGTTGTATCATCCAGTGCTTGGTAGTAATCCCTCAGTGCCAGAGAGGCTCATCCCTGTGAGTCAATCCCTAAATGGAGGAAGGTAATGCATCTAAATGCTGAGTTTGGCTTAGAGTGAGGCCACATTTGAGCAACAAATATTCTCCCAGGAAGTAACTTTTAGGCATCCTACCACACTAGCTGCAATTCAAAAGCAAGAGACACAAAAGCTTAGTCTCCAATATCAAGGGCCCATCAATGGACCAACCTTCTTTACTAGTTATTGCCCCTGTCTTGGGGGATTGTTGCTGTTCCATTAGAGAATGTGGCAGAGTTCCCCAGGATGGAGATTCAACAATCATTCACCTATTGTGTGAATTTGTACCCACTGTGGCAAAGCCCCAAAGACATTTGAGCATATTAATATACCTTATATACTTGCCCAGGTGAACTTCCTCCCATGTATCCCCCATCACTGACACACCACATCATTGATCAACCCCTGGCATAGTTGTAACCCTTCTGTGATCCAAAACTTCTTCAAAAGTGAAGCTAAGAATATTGCCAAATTTTATTAATAAGAAAATGACATAATAATGATAGGTTTAAGCATAAGAAAGTATCTATTAATTTTAAAAAACTAAAATAAAAATAAAGTGAAAAAATGGGTTATTAAAGAAATGAAAAATATTTTAAAAAATTTTTTTGACATTTTCCTTCATCACTGTAATATCTGTTGTCTTGTATGTACTGTGGCATTTTCTTTCATTTCTTCACCAGTGTCTTTTTCTTAAATCATATTCAAAGAAGTTTCAGGTCACAGTAAAGTTATATATAGAATATACGGGACTCCCATATACCCAACATCCTCTCCTTTTTCCGCATTCTCTATTAATAACCATTTTACATGTGGATTGCACTTTTGTTACAAGTGATGTATAAATATTGAAACGTAGTTACTAAACATTGTCAATGGTTTACATCATGGTTTACATCTTAGACCATTCATTTTTATAAATTTTTGAAAAAATTTAACATGGCCTGTATCCATCATTGCAAGATCATGCAGAACACTTCCATTGACCCCTAAATACCCCTTTTTCCATCTATTCTATTCCTCCTTCCCCCACCCCTTATGGTCCATGGTGAACACCAGGCTTCACTCATTGAAGAACAAAGTTCACAAATATTTCCTAGAATGCTGAGGGATTGACGCACTAGTCTGTCCGCTGCTATTAGGAACCACCCATGCTCTCAAGAGACACTTTCCCCTCTGCTTGAGAACATATTGGGCTTCCCCAGCATGACAGTGCAACTCCTTCCCACTCATTATATGGGTCTCCTCTCACTGATACAGCACACTATGACAAAATGATCATTTGCACATTCTCTCGAAGAAAGCCCCAGGTGTGCCCTGTCCCAAATGCCCACCCTTCCAACACCCTAAACCAGTAAACTTTCCTTGTCATAATTGCAAAAAGGATTTTCTCAACATTGTTGTTTAACCCACGTACCCACCAATCCCCAGTGTTTCCTGCTCTCTTCCCCAACCCTCCCCCAGTTTGATAGACCATCCAAACCATCCTCTCCACATTAATCCCCTCTCAAGCTTGCACCACCCAATCCAGTAGAATCCTTACACCCCTGTTATATCCCTTCATTGCCCAGCAACTCACTTTAAACTTATCATAGATTTTGCCCATATGGGTATTTTTTCACAACCTTCTTTTTGCTTTCTACTTCCTGTAAACCTATCTTTCAGTCTGTAGCACTCTGATTCAGCTCGATTTGCTTAATTCATATCAGAGAGGTTATGTAATGTTTGTCCTTCAATGCCTGGCTTGCATCACTCAAAATAAGGTCCTGAAGATTCATCCATGTTATCCCATGTGTTAGTACTGTATTCCTTCTTACAGCTGAATAATATTCCATTGTACGTATATACCACAATTTTTATCCATTCATCTGTTGATGGGCATTTGGAATGATTTCAACTTCTGGCAATAGTGAATAATGCCACTATGAACATTGGTGTGCATAGTGTTCATGTTCTTGCTTTCAGTTCTTCTGGATATATACCCAGCAGTGGAATTGCTGGGTCATAGGCAGATCTATAGCTATTTTTTTGAGGAACTGACAGACTGTCCTCCACAATGGCTGGACCAATCTACATTCCCACCAGCAGTGGATAAGGGTTCCCATTCCTCCACATCTTCTCCAAACCTTGTATTTCTCTGCTTTTTTAATAGTCATCAGACAATGGGTGTAAGATGGTATCTCATTGTAGTTTTGATTTGCATTTCCTTAACAGCTAGTGATATTGGACTTCTTTTCATGTACTTTTTAGCCATTTGTATTTCTTTTTTGGAGAAGTGTCTTTTCAAGTCACTTGTCCATTTTTTAATATGAGTTGTTTGTCTTTTTTTCATTTTCGAGGTGGAGGATTTATTTATATATGCTGGATATTAGGCCCCTAACAGATATATAGTTACCAAATATTTCCTCCCATTGGGTAAGCTGCCTGTTTACTTTCTTGACAACTTCCTTTGAGGTGCAAAACTTTTAATTTTGAGGAGATCCTGTTTATCTATTTTTCTTTCGCTGCTCTTGCTTTAGATGTGAAGTTCATGAAACCATTTCCTATTACATGGTCATGTAGATATTTCCCTACATTATCTTCCAAAGTCTTTATGGTACTGGCTCTTATATTTAGATCTTTGACCCATCTTGAGTTGATTTTTGTATAAGATGTGAGATGGTGTTTCTCTCTGAATATTTTGGATATGGATATCCAGTTCTCCATGTACCATTTGTTGAAGAGGCCATTCTCTCCCAGTTGAGTGTACTTGGTGGGCTTGTCAAATATCAGATGACTGTATAAGTGAGGATCTATATCAGAACTCTGTTTGGTTCCATTGGTCTTAATGTCTATCCTTGTGTCAATACCATGCAATTTTGACCACTGAAGCTTTGTAGTATGTCATAAAATCAGGTAGTGTGATTTCTCCAATTTCATTTTTCTATTTCAATATGTCTCTGGCTTTTTGTGTCCTCTTGACCTTCCAAAAAATTTTCATAGTTTTTACAATTCAGTAGAAAATGCTGTATTGATTTTTATTGGGATTGCATTAAACCTGTAGAATAGTTTTGGTTGGATAAACATCTTAATGATGTTTAGTCTTCCTTTCCATGAACAGGGGATATTCTTCCATTTATTTATGTCTTCTTTGATTTCCTTTAACAGTGTTGTGTAGTTTAGTTTGCATAAGTCATTTATATCTTTAATTAAATTTATTCACAGGTATGTGATTCTTTTATTTATGATTGCAAATGGTATTTTTTTTTCCTGATTTCCTCCTCAGATTGCTCATTATTTGTGTACAGAAATGCTACTGATTATTGTGCATTGATCTCATAACCTGTAAATTTACTGAATTCATTTGTATGGTCTAGAAGCTTTGTTGTAGATTTCTCATGGATTTCTATGTATAGGATCTTGTCATCTTCAAATAGTGAAATTTTTACTTCTTCCTTTCCAATTTTGATGGCTTTAATATCTTTTTCTTGGCTCAGTGCTCAAGCAAGTACTTCTAACACAATGTTCAATAGGAGCAGTAATAGTGGGCATCTTGTGTTTTTCTCAATCTTAGAGTGAAATCTTTAAGACTTCACCATTGAATATAATGTTAGTTGAGTGTTTTTCATATATATCGTTTATCATGTTCAGAAAGTTTCCTTCTATTCATATATTAAAATCAGGTAGTGTGATTTCTCCAATTTCATTTTTCTATTTCAATATGTCTCTGGCTTTTTGTGTGCTCCTGACCTTCCAAAAAATTTCATAGTTAGTTTCTCCAATTCAGTAGAAAATGCTGTATTGATTTTTATTGGGATTGCATTAAACCTGTAGAATAGTTTTGGTTGGATAAACATCTTAATGATGTTAGTCTTCCTTTCCATGAACAGGGGATATTCTTCCATTTATTTTTGTCTTCTTTGATTTCCTTTAACAGTGTTGTGAAGTTTAGTTTGTATAAGTCATCTATATATTTAATTAAATGTACTCACTGTGTTTTTTTTTTTTTTCAGGAAAGGGTGCTGTATTTTGTCAAATGCTTTTTCTACCTCAAAGATATGACTATGTGATTTTTTTCTTTTGATCTGTTTATGTGATATATTACATTGATTGATTTTCTTATGTTGAACCATCCTTGCTTTGCTGGGATGAATCCCATTTGTCATGGTGTATAATTTGTTTTATGTGTTGTTGAATATGATTAGCAAGCATTTTGTTGAGGATTTTAGCATCTAGGCTCATTAGAGAGATTGGTCTGTAATTTTCCTTACTTGTGGCATCTATGTTTGGCTTTGGTATTAGGGTAATGTTGGCATCACAGAATGATTTAGGCAATGTTTCTTCTAGTTCTATTTTTTTGGAAGAGTTTAAGCAGAATTGTTTTTAATTATTTCTGGAATATTTAGTAGAATTCACCTGAGAAGCCTCTGGTTCTTGACTCTAGTTAGTTGGGAGGTTTCTGATGACTGACTTATTCTATCACTTTACTTTGATTGGCTTTTGAGTTCATCAATTTTAATCCTTCATCAATGTAGGTTGCTTGTGAGTTTCTAGGAATTTGCCATTTCCTCTAAATTATCCTTCTTTTTGGCATATAATTTTTCAAAGTATCCTCTTATGATACTCTTTATTTCTGTGGGGTCAGTGGTGATATCACCTTCCTCATTTCTTATTTTGTGCATTTGTATCTTCTCTCTTTTTTTCTTATATACTCTAGTGAAAGGATTGTCAATTTTATTGATTTTCTCAGAGAACCATCTTTTGGTTTTGTTTGTATTTTATAGTGCTTTACTATTTTCCATTTCATTTAGTTCTGCTTTAATCTTTGTTATTTCCTTCTTTCTTCTTCCTTTGGTGTTAGTGTGTTGTTGTTTTTCTAATTCTTCCAGGTGTGCAGTTATGTCTTCGATATTAGTTCTTTCTTCTTTTTAAATATATGTTTTTGTGGCTGTGAATTTCCCTCTCAGAACAGCTTTTCCTGCTTCCCATAAGTTTTGATATGTTGTGCTGTCATTTTTCATTCCTTTCAAGGTAGTTACTCATTTCTTTTGGAATTTCCTCCCTGACTCCACTGTTTGTCTAAGTCTTTGTTGTTTAACTTCCGTATCTTTCTGCCTAATCTGGTTCTCTGGCCCTTACTGATTTCCAATTTCATTCCATTGTAGTCAGAGTAATTACTTTAAATAATTTCAATCTTTATGAATTTATTGAGCATTTTTCTGTGGCCTAGCATATGGTCTATCTTGGAAGATGATCTATGTGCATTTAAGAAAAATGTATATTCCACTGTATTTGGGTATAGTGTTCTGTATATGTCTATTATGTCCAGATCTTTTGATGCATTACTCTAAGTTTTTGTTTCTTTTTTGATTTTCTGTTGAGATGTTCTGTGTAATGGTGATAATGGTGTATTAATGTCCCCCACTATAATTATAAAGGTGTCTATTTCTCCACTTAATTTTTCCAGTGTTTGCCTCATGTATTTTGAGGCACCTCAGTTAGCTGAATAAATTTTTATGATTGTTCTTTCTTCTTGAAAGATTACCCATTTTATTAATTATAGTGTCCAACTTTTTCTCTTACAAATTTTTTGCATTTAAATTCTATATTGTCCAATATTAATATAGTCTGTCCCACCCTTTTTAGTTTATGGTTTGCTTGTAAGATTGTCTTCCAGCCATTGATTATCAGCCTTCTTGTTTCCCTGAGTCTTTTAGACAACATGTAGATAATTATATTTCCCCATCTTTTCTGCCAACCTGTGTCTCTTGAATGGTGAGTTTATTCCATTAACATTTTGTGCTATTATTCTCAAGGAATTACTTATATCAGCCATGTTTTTTGGGGGGGGGGGTT
>JAQZBX010087943.1:0-12805 GCA_029593785.1 Cabassous unicinctus | reverse complement strand
AAAAAAGTCAGAAGAGATGCAGAAGGCCATTATATACTAATGAAAGGGACAATCCACCAGGAAGGAATAACAGTCATAAAGATCTATGCAGCTAACCAGGGTGCCCCAGAATACATGAGGCAAACTCTGGCAAAATCGAAAGGAGAAACAGACATTTCTACAATAATCGTCGGAGACTTCAACACCCCACTCACATCATTAGATAGAACAACTAGACAGAAGATCAACAAGGAAACAGGGAACTTGAACAACATGATAAAAGAGCTAGACCTAACAGTCATATACAGAACACTGAATCCCAAATCAGCAGGTTATACATTCTTCTCAAGCGCTCATGGCTCTTTTTCCAGGATAGACCTCATGTTGGGTTACAAAGCAGGTCTCAATAAATATAAAGATCGATATTATAAAAAACACCATTTCAGATCATAATGGAATGAAGCTAGAAATAAATAACAGACAGGAAAGGGGGAAATTTGCAAATATATGGAGGCTAAACAACACACTCCTAGACAACCAAAGGCGCAAAGAAGGAATTGTGAGATTATTAGGTATCTTGAGAAGAGTAAGAATGAGCACACAACATATCAGAGCTCATGGGGTACAGTGAAGGCAGTGTTGAGAGGGAAATTTATAGCCCTAAATGCCTGTATTAAAGTGGAAGAAAGAGCTAAAATCAAAGAACTAACAGACAACTTGGAGAAGCTGAAAAACAGCAAATCAATCCCAAAGCAAGGAGAAAGAAAGAAATAATAAAGATTAGAACAGAAATAAATGAAATTGAGAACAACAACAACAAAAAATAGAGAAAATCAACAAAAACAAAAGTTGGTTCTTGGAGAAAATAAAAAAAAATTGAGAAACCCTTAGCTAGAATAACGAAGAAAAAAAGAAAGAAAATGCAAATAAATGAAATCAGGAATATTACAACTGACCCCACAGAAATGAAAAAGGATCATAAGATAATATTATGAGAAACTGCATGCCAACAAATAGACAACCAATGGGCAAATTCTAGAAATGCACAAACAACTTACACTGACTGTACAAGAAATACAAGAACTAGACAAACCAATCACAAATAAAAAGGTTGACTCAATCATCAAATCTCCCAACAATGAAAAGTCCAGGACCAGATGCCTTCACAGATGAATTCCACCAAACATTTCGAGAAGAATTAACACCAAACCTGTTTAAACTCTTTAAAAAAATTAAACAGGTGGAAAAATTACTCAATACATCTAATGAAACCAACATCACCCTAATACCAAAGTCAGCTAAAGGCACTACAAGAAAATTACAGACCAATCTCTCGAATGAACATAGATACAAAAATTCTTGACAAATTACATGCAAATAGACTCCAACAGCATATTAAAAGAACTACACACCACAACCAAATAGAATTTATTCCTGATGTGCAAGGCTAGTTCAACACAAGAAAATCAATTAACATAATACACCACATTAACAAATTGAAGGTAAAAAACGTATGGTCATCTCTATGGATGCAGAAAAGGCATTAGACAAAATCCAGCATCCTTTCTTGATAAAAAAAAAACACTTTGAAAGATAGGAATAGAAGGAAAGTTCCTCAATATGATAAAGGGCTTATATGAAAATTCCATAGCCACGAACGTACTCAATGCAGAAAGGCTGAAAGCTTTCCCTCTGGGATCGGGAATAAGATAAGGATACGCACTGTCACCACTGGTATTCAACATTGTGCCAGAAGTCTTAGCTCAAGCAATTAAGACAAGAAAAAATAAACAAATAAAAGGCATCCAAATAGGAAACGAGGAAGTAAAACTCTTTTTGCGGATGACATGATCCTATATTTAGAAAATTCTGAAATGTCTATAACAAAGCTACTTGAACTAATAAATGAGTCCAGCAATGGGTCAGGATACGAAATGAACATGCAAAAATCAATAATGTATGCAAATATTCTCGCAGGCCTGATTTTGTGATAGTCAGGGTAAGCTAAACATTCGCTATACTAGAAACCATGCATGTGTCCCCAGACCTAGTTTTTCTCCCTAGGTCTGGTTTTTTAGAATGCTGATGATAAACTAAGAAGAAAAAGAAAAAAAAAAAAAAAATCAGTAATGTTTCTGTACACTACTAATGAACAATCTGAGGAGGAAATCAGGAAAGAAAATTCTTACAATAGCAACAAAAAGACTCAAATACCTAGGAATCAATTTAATCAAAGATGTACAGGATCTATATTCAGAAAAGTACAAAACAATGCTAAAAGAAATCAAAGAACACCTTAACAACTGGAAAGACATTCCATGTTCATGGACTGGAAGGCTAAATATCGTGAAGATGTCAATCCTACCCAAACTGATTTACAGAATCAATGCAAAATTCCAATCAAAATTCCAAAAGCCTATTTTACAGAAATAGAAAAGGCAATTACCAAATTTATTTGGAAGGAAAAGGGCACCTGAATAGCCAAAAACATTCTAAAAAAGAGCGTGGTGGGAGGAATTTCACTGCCTGACCCTGAAACATATTACAAAGCTACAGTGGTCAAAACAGCATGGTACTGGCATAAAGATAGACACATCATTCAGGGACTAGAATTGAGAGAGTCCAGAAATAGACCTCCCACCTCTATGGCCAATAGGTTTTTGACAAACCTACCAACCCACATTACTGGGACAAAGTCTCTTCAACTCATGGTGCTGGGATATCTATAACCACAAGAATGAAAGAGGACCCCTATCTCACTTCCTATACAAGAATCAACTCAAAATGGATCAAAGACCTAAACATAAAAGCCAGGACCATAAAACTACTAGAAGAAAATGTAGGGAAACATCTTCAAGACCTTTTGGTAGGTGGTGGCTTCTTGGACCTCACACCCAAAGCACGCACAACAAAAGAAAAAATAGATAAACGGGACTTCCTCAAAATTAAACACTTTTGCATTTCAAAGGACTTTGTCAAAAGGGTGAAAAAGCAGCCAACTCAATGGGACAAAATATTTGGAAATCACATATTCGATAAGCGTTTAATATCTATGATATAAAAGAGATGCTACATCTCAACAATAAAAAGAGTAATGACCCTATTAAAAAACAGGCAAAAAACTTGAATAGTCATTTGTCTAAAGAAGAAATATAAATGGTGAAAAAGCACATGAAAAAATGTTCAACATCACTAGTGATTAGGGAAATGCAAATAAAAGCTGCAAAGAGATATCGTTTCATACCTATTAGAATGGCCACTATTAAAAAGTTGGAAAACTACAATTGTTGGAGAGGATGTGGAGAGATAGGAACCCTTATTCACTGTTGGTGGAAATGGAGAATGGTACAGCCACTGTGGAGGATTGTTTGGCAGTTCCTAAAGAAGCTGAATATAGACTTGCCACGTGACCCTGCAATACCACTACTGGGTATATACCCAGAAGAACTGAGAGCAGTGACATGAACAGACATCTGCACACCGATGTTGATAGCGGCATTATTCACGATTGCTAAAAGTTGGAAACAACCCAGGTGTCCATCAACTGATGAAAGGATAAACAAATTGTGGTCTATTCACATGATGGAATATTATGCAGCTGTAAGAAAAAATGATATCATAAAGCATATGACAACATGTATAACTTGGAGGACCTTATGCTGAGTGAAGCAAGCCAGACACAAAAGGACAAATACTGTATGATTGTGCTATTATGAACTAAATATATTGAGTAAACTCATAGAGTTAAAAACTTGAATATAGATCACCAGAAAATAGAATGAGGGTAGAGAATGGAATGCTGAAGGTTGATCTGTGCAGACTTGGTAAAAAGGTTGTTCGTAATCTTTGGAAATGAATAGAAATGGTGAATGCACATCACAGTGTTTGTAACTAGCAGTCCTAATGTATGGGGATTGCAGTGGTTGAAAGGGAAAGTGAAAGGTCATGTATATTACTAGAAGGAAAGCCAAAAACTGTGACCTGGGACTGTAGTGCATAGTAAAGCCTCATGTAAAATATGAGTATGGGTAATATTGCATATATTGATTTTCTTTTGGACTGAACAAATATACATTAATGTTACAAGAGGCAAATATCACATAAAAATACAACCAAAGTAAAATAGAGACAATAATGTATAGTAATATATATATATATTTTAAAGATTTATTTATTTATCCATTTATCCCCCCCTTGCCGCCCCCGCTCGCCGTGTCTATTCGCTGTGTGCCCTCTCCGCGTCCGCCCATCTCCCCCTTGCTGTGAGGTCCCGCTGCATCAGCCCACCGTGCAGCGTGGGCTGGCCTGCCCTCACAAGGAGGCCCCGGGAAGCGAACCCGGGGCCCCCCACATGGCAAACGGGAGCTCCACCGATTGAGCCACACCCGCTTCCCTATAGTAATATATTAACAATCTTCCATAAGGGTATTAAAATAAGTTAACATATTAAGTGAAAGAAATTAGACAAAAGGTACTACATATTGTTTGACTCCATCTATACAAATATAAATACAAATAAATTAGATGGAAACAATAGCAGTTATGTACAGCAGGGGACACATAGAGAGATTGAGAGGTGATTATTAAGGCACAGAGCTTTTTTGTCTGCTTTTTGTTTATTATTATTATTGGAATAATGAAAATGCTCTAACAATGATTGAAGTGATGAATGCACAACTATGTGATTATACTGAATACCACTGATTGTACACTTCCGATGGACTGTAAGCTTTATTAATATTTATCAATAAAATTGATTAAAGAAAAAAAAGATAGTCTATTCTACAGACCTGGATCCTTCTAGATTTTATCTAGCATTCCTCCAATAAGAAAAGTACTGCCACAATATATTTTTCAAATATTTTTTTATATTCAGATATAATTCACACACCAAAAAAATTGATCCTTTAAAGAGATACAATTCAGTGGTTTTAAGTAGTTATTTAACGCTAATAAATGCAAAAATTCTAACAAGATCCTTTTACTAAATAAACTTTTACAGTCCTTACAGCTCAACTAAAAACTGAATGTTCAATATCACATTAGAATTTTTTTTTTTTTTTTGAGGTACCAGGGGCCAGGGACTGAACCTGGGACCTCCTATGTGGGAAGCCGGCGCTCAGCCATTGAGCCACATTGGCTTCCCTGAGTTGGTTGGTTTGTTTGTTTTACCTGTTTGTTTCAGGAGGCACTGGGAACTGAACCCAGAACCTCCCATGTTCACATTAGAATTTGTTTTGTTTTGTTTTAAAGATTTATTTATTTATACCCCCTCCCCCACCCCGTTGTCTGCTCTCTGTGTCTATTCGCTGAGTGTTGTTCTGTGCTTGTCTTCTCTTTAAGCAGCACTGAGAACCAATGCTGGAACCTTCTGGAGTGGAGAGAGGTGCTCAATCTCTCGTACCACCTCAGCTCCCTGGTCTGCTGCGTCTCTTATTGTCTCTCCTCTGTCTTCTTTTGTTGTGTCATCTTGCTGCGCCAGCTCTCTGCGCGGGCCAGCACTCCTGCACGGGTCAGCACCCCACGTGGGCCAGCTCTCCGCTCAGGCCAGCTTGCCATGGGGCCAGCTCGCCTTCACCAGGAGGCCCCGGGAATCTAACCCTGGACCCAATCGCTTGAGCCACATCCGCTTCCCCACATTAGAATTTGATACCAGATATGACATTCTGGAAAACTAAAATGTCAGTGAATTTTTAAAAAATAGTCAAAATTCCATGTTACTAATGGTAACCAGTTCATCCAGACACTTCTGTCCTCTAAATATAGAAATGAAAGGCTACAAAGCAAGAGCTTTGCCAACTTTTAAAACTTAATTCCAAAATCAAGACTATAAAGTGCATAATCACTGCTACCTGATACTTACTAAGTGAGATCCCAAGGAAGGCCCTTCATACCAGAACTTCTTTCTATGGGGAAAAAATACAAATTATGTTGAATATTGATGGAAAAAAATTATTACCTTACATAAACTAACTCAAGAGGTTATGATACCACAACTATGTTTCTAAGGAGCTAAGCTTGGACATAAAAAGATTTTAGACATCTAAATGACAACAACATGAGCTAAGGGGGAAAAGGAAGAAGATGGTCATCATTCAACCTCATAATTTTTCTTAACTTTTGTTTCCTAAAGCGTTTTATTTCATGTAAAAGAGAAAGGAGAAATAATAAAATACAGCAGAGTCAACATCTGCAGGCAATTTTACAAAGCATGCAGTCAGTCTCAATATATAAACCTCCCATGGAGCTAAGATTTTACCATACTGCTAAAGTAAGATATGACTCTGAAGATATTTTATCATCATACACGGTAATTTTGCCCTCATATTTTGACTACAAACCAATCTAGAAATATTTCTCAGTATCACTTTGATTCTATTATTTTTAGTATAAGCTAATTGGAAAAAAAATGTTTTTACTTCCTAACATTGAACTTCTGAAATGAACTCAACATCATAATTTTTATTTAAAGTCTACTGCTCAGCCCAAAGGCAGAGAAAGCGTATCTTAAAAGTTTACCTATCAACTGCACTCAAGAATTATAATCTAGCTGACAATGCTGTTTCCCACAGGGATACGATTAAGGATTCTGACACGGCCATGTATGTCTCTACTGGATGGACAGTTAGGCAGGTGGATGGCCATGGTGGGAGAGAAGACACATAAACAATGGGAGGAGGCTGGAAAGATGTACATGGTGCTGGGTTAGGGTTAGAGACAGCTGTAAACTCAGGTTTAGCTTCATAAAGATACAGATGGTTGCATGCCATAAATACACAGGTCAGTATAGACACGTATTGCTCTGGTAGCCGAGGGGCCTAAAATACACCTCAGTAACAATGAGCATTCCGAACACCCGTGTCTTGGTATCTAATACCATTCTTCAACAAAAGAAACTAGGGCTCTGTGGAGAAAGGGTGGATTCTAGGACTGGGACAGGGAGTATTCACGATGAGCCTGGAGCATCTTGTAGTGCCCTGGGGGCACGTGAAAGGGACAGAAGAGCCAATCGAGAGTGCTCCCAATGGCTGAAGCTGGAACAAGTCGAACAACAAAATAAAGCAGAACTGCATTATAACCATGAGTGTCTGTATATTTCTAAAGGATTGAATCATTCAATATATGGGGAGGAGAGACTCATCTCCCATGAAGAAGAATTTCAAAAAATTTATGTAGATATGTCACCCTCAAAGAGGTGGAGAACGTCCCTTAGGCATGGACTGCACAAAGAGACTTCCTTCCAAAGTATACAATATGACAACAGGGGAAAAGACTAACTTTCCAGTGGAGAAACCTGACAAACACCAGCTCAGCCACGTGGTCAAGGTCAACACGGAAGGTGGCAAGTCATGCTGATGGCAGGCACGGTTGGCGTGATGTGATGTCAAGGGTACTTTGCTTCTGTGGTCTTCCTCCAAGAGCCCATAACGCCCATCTAATTATTAGGTAAACATCACACACACCCCGGCAGAGGGGCATCCCACAAAATACCTGATGAGCACTCCTCAAAACTGCCAAGGTCATTAAAAACAAGGAAGGGAAGTGGGTGTGGCTCAGTGGATAGAGCCCCTGTTTACCATATGGGAGGCCCGGGTTCGCGTCCCGAGGCCTCCTTGTGAGGGCACGCCGGCCTGAGTGGTGCGGTGGGCTGATGCAGCAACCTCACGGCAGGAAGCGGGTGTGGTGCAATGGATAGAGCACCCGTTTACCATATGAGAGGCCCCGGGTTCGCTTCCCAGCACCTCCTTGTGAGGGCAGGCCGGCCATGTGCTGATGTGGCAAGACCTCACAGCAAGGGGGAGATAAGCAGACACAGAGAAGACACGCAGCGAATGGACACAGCAGCACAAGCAGCAAGGGGGGGATAAATAAATAAAATAAATAAATCTTTAAAAATAAATAAATAAATAAAAATGAAAATAAATAAAAACAAGGAAAACCTGGGAAGCGGATGTGGCTCAGGCGATTTACCACATGGGAGGCCCCGGGCTGTATTCCCAGGGCCCCCTGGTGAAGGCAAGCTGGCCTGCACAGCAAGACGACCCAACAAACGGAGACAAGCAGACACAGAAAAATGCGCAGCAAATGGATGCAGAGAACAGACAGCGAGCACAAGCCGCAAAGGGGGTGGGGGGGATAAATAAATATTTAAAATAAAAAAAAAACAAGGAAAGACTGAGAGAACTGTCCCAGCCAAGGAAGCCTAAAGAGACATGAGGACTAAATGGTATGTGGGATTCTGTATGGGATCCTGGGAGCGAAAAAGACATTAACAAAAAAACTAGGGAAATCTAAACAAACTATGGGCTTAGTTAATAATCTATCAGTATTGCTTTATGAGTTGTTACAAACCTACTAAACTAATGTGAGACACTGTGATGGGAAACTGGGTGTAGGGGCTATGGAAGCTGTATTGGCTCTGCAATTTTTCTATAAATATAAAACTATTATAAAAATACAAAGTCGATTAAAAAAGACAACAAAAAACATACTTACCTTAGTGGTATTTTACAAGTGTGGCAATCAGTATATTTTATTGTACTTACTATTTATTTTTTTATTAAAAGTTAATTATCCTGCCATGCTTTAGTTCTCAAAATAAGGTCACATAGAAAGTCAGCATTAAGGAAACGGGTGTGGCTCAATCCATAGAGCTCCCGTTTACCATATGGGAGGCCCCCGGGTTTGCTTCCCAGGGCCTCCTTGTGAGGGCAGGCCGCCCACGCTGCATGGTGGGCTGATGCAGCAGGACCTCACAGCAAGGGGGAGATAAGCAGACACAGAAAAAACACACAGCAAATGGACACAGCAAATACAAGCAGCAAGGGGGGGATATAAATAAATAAATAAATCTTAAAAAAAAAAAAAAAGTCAGCATTAAGAGATAAAGTTATTTTTTTTCTTAACCTTTTTGATGAAACGGCTCTCCTGAGAAATGCTTGCGTGACAAGAAACAAAATAAATGCATACAGCACCTTTCTCCTGACTTTCTAACTCACGATATGATGCTTGGTTTTAAGTGGCTTAAAACTGCCTATGGGGAAGCGGCTGTGGCTCAATTGGTTGGGCTCCCGGCTACCATACGGGAGGCCAGGGGTTCGATTCCCAGGGCCTCCTGGTGAAGACGAGCCAGCAAGCAGTGCAGTGAGCCGATGGCTTTGAGCTGGCGCAGCCAGATGACGCAACAAAGGCAGACATGCAGACAGAAAAACACAAAGCAAACGGACACAGCAAGCACAAGCAGCAAAGGGGGGATACATAAAATAAAAAATAAATAAAAAACAAAAAAACTGCCTATGGTACCACCCAGGTGTAAGACGGCCTGCTGGGGGTCCTTCGCCTGCCGCGCCTTCGCCCCCACAGCCTGCGGGGAGGACGCGGCCAGGCACCTCCGTGCGGGGCCCCCGCCTCCGGCCCCGCCGGCTCGTTACCGCGTTTTCGAGGCGAATTTCTTGAGCAAGTTCTTGCTGCCGCAGAGCACAGGGGAGCGGTGGAGGCCCCGGGCACGGGGAAGGAGGCGGCGCCCCGCGTCGCAGCCGCCAAGCAGCGCCCCAAGGCCCGCACTGGGACCCCGCAGTCCGCGGGCCGCTGCCCACATGGCCCCAGCGCGCGACGCCACAGGACCCTGCAGCTGTCTGCGGACGCGAACCAGGCGACGCGCGACGACGTAAGGGCGGGGCGAGGACAGGGACGCATGCGGCGTGCGCGCGGGCGGGGAATGAGCAGGCACCGCGGTGTGTGGGCGGGGCGAGGGCGCGCGTCGTGCGCGTGGGCGGGGCTGGGCCGCGCACCCGGACGGCCGCGAGGAGCTCTGCCGGAGCCCGCTGAGCTGGGAAACGCAAGCCGCCAGGCCGCAGTACGGAACGAAGGCACACAGTATTTTAAACCACGAACCTGATAATAAAATTGTATTGAAACTCTTCCTGCCTGAGTAACAAAGCCAAGAATTAAGAACTTATTGCTCCCAACCTCTCTTCCCTGGGTGACCTACGGGAAGCTGGAATAGAGCCCCATCCTATCTACCAGTTGACTTAAGCATTTCATTTTTGTTTCCTCTGCTAAGCCCTTTGTTCGCACCATAATACTTCTTTTCCTGTAATATTTCCACACCAGTCTATTATTATTTTTTTAAAGATTTATTTATTTATCCCCCCCTTGCTGCTTGTGCTTGCTGTGTCCATTCGCTGTATGTCTTCTCCGTGTCTGCTTATCTTCCCCTTGCTGTGAGGTCTTGCTGCATCAGCCCCTCGCGCCGCGCAGGCCGGCCTGCGCTCACAAGGAGGCCGCTCCCAGGGCCTCCCACATGGTAGACGGGGGCTCCATTGACTGAGCCACTCCCGCTTCTCTCCACACCAGTCTATTTAAAGAAAAAGAGGTCAGACTCAAAACCACTCCTGAAAGGATACTCATTCCAACCCCGTGATCGTCAATAACAATTTCTGCAGGCAGACGGGCACTCTCTTTTCCTATTTATTGGTTTCCCTGCACTTATCACCAGGTTACAGACAATACTTTTACTTTTGTTGTGTCTCCCACTAGAATGTAAGTCCCCTGAGAGCAGGGACAATAGGACTTGGCACATAGTTCTCAATAATCATTTGTTGATTGATTGAAAGAAATGAATGAATAATGCTTTGATTATCAGGGAAACTATGTAACCTAATAATAGGAATTAAACAAGATGGAAGGTAACATGGACCAGTGGGTATAGCACAAATTCAGGTATTTGTGGGCTGTAAGACTTTTTTTTTTTTTTTCAAAGATTTATTTATTTATCCCCCCCCTTGCTGCTTGTGTTTGCTGTGTCCATTTTGCTGTGTGTCTTTTCTGTGCCTGCTTATCTCCCCCTTGCTGTGAGGTCCTGCTGCATCAGCCCGGCAGCGAACCCGGGGCCTCCCATATGGTAAACGGGAGCTCTATAGATTGAGCCACACCCGCTTCCCCGCTATAAGACTTTAAACAAGTAATTTATCTTCTCTGCTCAGTTTCCTTATCTGTGACATGGGGGATAATAACAGAACTTCCCTCATAGAGCTGCCTGGAGGGCTAAGTGAGATAGAGGAAGTGAAGCACTTAAGCCCCCAATAAATGTTAACTATTATTACTGTTCATAAGCTTTTCAGCCAAAATAATATTGAACCAGTCTGTATGATAGGCTCTAGCATAAATAAAATACACAAAATAAAAGTGATTTTTTCCATTTAGTCTGCCATAATTTCATTCCAGTGCATTCCTCAGTCCACATAAATCATTTAAGAAGCACTTCATTAGGAATGGGACGGCCATTGAGAGATGCCAGAATGCTTTCAACCAGATGTTCCATAATTTGTCGTCTGGCTTGATGAGTAGCACTTCCAATGTGAGGTGTCAAAATGATATTCTTCAACTTCAACAAAGGATGATCTCTGAAATACAAATTAATTCAGGAAAATGGTTCAAAATAGTTTGGTCTCTTTAACCTGATTCTGGTTTCAGGTCCCCTGGGGAACAGCCCCAGATGAAGACAAGGATGGCTATGGGAAGCCTTATGGCATATTCAAACTACATCACATCAAGGTATGACTAAATAAGTCTTATGAAATACGGATATTGACAATCAAATGTATTGGAGACTAAGTCAAAGCCCCCTCAGGATGTTCTTGAGGAAGAACTGGATTTAACTAACCACCAGTGAATTTCTATGCCAAATAGTTCAACACACGTTTATCATAATAAACAAATAGTGGCAGATCAAGGTGGGGGAATGAGTAATTAAACTAGTAAAATAATATGAAAATGTATGAATGGCTTTATAAGATGGCTTAGTTTCTTTAAATCTATCCCTAACCCAAACTGGTTCCTCCAAATATTAGGCATATTCATATTGATACTATTACTGTATCTGTTTTATAAATGCTTTACAGAATGTAGATATTCAGACAAATAAGATCATTTTGCTGCAAGAGAGCCTAGTCCAAGGACCAGGGAGATGGCCTATGCAGTGGGCTTAGAGTGATCAAAAGGAAGAACTGGGCCTTGCCTGACTCCTGGGAGATGACCTCTGGGCCCTTGGAATATCCTGCCTGTTAGAGCATCTTTATATATGGGTCTTGGGCCATGCCAGTCAGTTTATGCTAACAATGTGAATTATGGTGAATACCTGTTTTTGTTTGCCTGGGGACCTGGGCTGCACTGTCAGTTTGACTTCTGGCAGGGCTGGAATCTGAGTAGAGGATTCATGAGGATGCTCCAAGCCTACATGACTGGCCCCCAATTAAACTCTGGACACCAAGGCTTGTGTGCACTTCCCTTGTTGGCAATGCTTCATACCTGTTGTCACACACGGTTTCTAGGAGAATTAAGTGCTGTCTATGCAACTCCAGAGGAAGACAGCAACTGGAACCTCACACTTGGTTTCGCCCATATTCTGCCCCATGTGCCTTTTGTCTTTGCTGATTTTCAGCTGATACTTTCACATAATAAATCATAACCATGAGTATAACCATTTTTCTGAGTTCTGCAAATCCTTCTAGCAAATCATTGAACCTGAGGGTGATCTTGGGTACCCCTGACACCATTGCCAAATAAATTTTCTCCTTTTAAAATAATCTTAGAGTAAATTCTTTTATAAAGCAAATAATACTTATTTAGAATGACTAAATAATCATACATTTCCCACTTTTTAAATTAATTTTTTTCACAGATTATGTCTGTGGTAAGTAGCAATAAAATTTCTCTCCAAAAAGTCAAGGTGAAAATGCAAACATATCTGATAGAGATTAGAAATGAATATTGGTATGTATTGTGAAAAGTTTGATTTTTACCCACAATAAAAAAAAAAAAAAAA
>JAQZBX010087942.1:0-12801 GCA_029593785.1 Cabassous unicinctus | reverse complement strand
TTATTAATTAAAACAAAATTAATAACTGACAAGTATAATTCGGCTCAGTGTTTTCCAAACTTGGGTACACATATGTGCCTGGGG
Organism: Cabassous unicinctus; assembly: GCA_029593785.1. Classification (NCBI taxonomy): domain Eukaryota; kingdom Metazoa; phylum Chordata; class Mammalia; order Cingulata; family Chlamyphoridae; genus Cabassous; species Cabassous unicinctus. Next base: position 12,717 of record JAQZBX010087942.1, on the reverse strand, counting down.
TCTGTGGAATTTGCCAGAGACAACTTTCTGATGTTTTAATTTCACTTTAGGATTTGGGATAAAAAATAATTTAATTTTTATTTGAAATATTTTTACATTAAAGCAAACATAATTGGGCAGAGGCTCCACATCATACCCCAGATACTCAGAGAACAATTTCCTTGTCAATGGCCTAAGGGCATGTGGGTAGAAACATTTGACATACAGTGGCTTGGTCTCTATTTCTGATAAACAAAGCTAAAGACCAAGGGAAAAAATCAGTAAGAGTGGCACTAAACACTCTTGTGTTGTTCCAGAAAGATTATTCCATAGGTGCAAAAATGTAGTGAAATAGCCTGGCTAAAGCAGGCCTGCTCCTCACACAAGACAGTGGTTATTGAATCAAGCTCAGATTCCTCTACTTCTCTTCTCCACTGCTATTCCTCACCCCAGTCTCAGCTGCCATCATCTCTTTTCTCATCTCTTCCTTAGTCTCTATTCTCTACAAAGCAGCCAGAGTGTTTGTTTTTTAAAAAACATAAATCTGATCATTTCATTTTTCTGGTTAATACTCTTCAATGGATTCTCAATGCACTTTAAATTAAACCCATACTACATCACCATTATCTACTGTGGTGGTTTGAAGCTGTGTGTACCCGAGAAAAGCACGTTCTTAAATTTACTCCATTCTTTGGATATGGACCTATTGTAAGTAAAACCTTTTGACCAGGCTACTATCAATTAAGGTGTGATCCATCTCATTCAGGATGGGTCTTAACCCTCCTCCTGGAGTCCATTATAAACGGAACGAATTCAGAGAGAAAGAGAGAGAGAAATCCACAGAAGCAAGAAGGTGAAGGCAATGAAACCCAGGAGAGAAGGGAGAGACCAACAGATGCTGCCATGTGCCTTGCCATGTGACAGAGGATCCAAGGACCTCTGGCAGCAGTTTTCCAGAAGAAAGCATTGCCTTGATAATGCCTTGATTTGGACATTTTTCTCAGCCTCAAAACTGTAAGCTAATAAATTCCCATTGTTAAGCCAACCCATTTCATGGTATATGCTTGCAGTGGCCGAGCAAACTAAAACATCTACAAAGCCTACATCTTCTGGCTTCTGCCTTCTCCAATTTATTTATTTATTTTTCTGCCATGCTCCCATTAGCTCACCTCTTTCCAGCCAAGCTGGACTTTATATTCCCGGAATACTCTGAACTTATTAATGCCTCAGTGACTTCAGCCTTGGTATCTCCTCTTCCTGGAATGTTCTTCTGTCTGATCCCTGCACCATCACTTTCTTCTTTTTATTCAGGTCTCAGCTCATACATTATCTTCTCAGACAGGCTGTCCTTGGTTATCCTGTTTAATGTTGTTCTCTTTCCCCACCACTGTCTATTACATTGTTTCATTTTCTTTATAGTACATATCACTCTCTGAACTTAACTCACTGATCTATTTATCTCATTGAGTACAGTAGAATGTAAAGTCCCTGAGGGCAGGAAACATGTCTGTTTTGTTCACTATTGTGATGTTCTTCCTAATAACTGCTTGCCCCATGGTAAAAGTTGAATGCTTATTGAATGAGAAAACAGAGGAATGAAAGAAAAAGACAATTGGAAAATATGGAGACTCAGGTCCCTCCCTCCCCCCAGCCCAAGTTTTCAGCATGTAGCCGCCTGTGTGACCTAGACTTAAGTTAAAGGTTAACAACCCTCCCCAGAGGCGAGAGACTGCATCGATGGTTTCATAAACTATAACCTTCCCCAAGCAGTAAACGTCCTTGGTAAATATCCTTCCTACGAATGTAGTAAAAACATCACCAGACCACCTATGTATGCTTCACGTGACCCTAGCTGAAACTCTGTTCTCAACCCTATGGAATGTCCTTATTCTGAAACTCCTTATATATCACCCCTCATTTTCTCATCTCTTTGCAGGGCACAATCTTCATTCTCTGAACCACCGCCCTCAGAGAGCCTCTGCTGTCCATAAGTCCCACTAAAGCTTATGCCTGACTAAGTACCAGGTACGTTCTTTGGTCTTGCAGCTCTACCAACTCATGACCTTCAGGAGCTGGGTTGTAACAGAAAATATTTTACAAATTCTGTTTAGTAAGCTAGTGTTCTATAATTTGAGAAGAATAGAGTAGAGGCAGATCGCAGACAGATGAGATCATACCTATTAAGTAAATAAGGGAGTAATCATATCTATTTAGTAAATAAGGGAATATTAGAGTTCACAATTTTGAGTAGTCCTTGAAAGATTCTGGGTACAAGAAATCTTTTTTGAGACTTTATTTAGCTTATGTTTTTAAATCAACCAAACTGTGTGAGGGAACATTATGTAGGGCAGTCAGAAAGACACCTGGGGTCTGCTAAGGTCAAGGCCAGGTGAACATGGTTTCTAACACTGGGAAATGGATCTCTCACAGCTATCACTTAGGTCTCTGGTTTTCATGTCAAATATCACATTCATAACTTAGGAAATTAAGTCCCCACATCTGAGCAGTTTTACTTTCCATCCTCAACTTTTATATTTTTTATACTGATAATTTGTGTTTCCTGAGAATATTTAGCCAGATGGTGAGGACGTGTGATTTGCACCTCTTCTGGGTGACCAGGAAAGACTTGGCCCAGAAGAGATGGGATCTATAGGTGTAGGTAAAGTACAAAGTTGGCTAGTAGACACTGCTGACAGTGATCCTTGATTGATTGTATCTTTTCTTAGCCAAGCCAAGAAAAAGGATATCCGCTTAGCTCAACAGAGACTGGATGTTGAAGACATAGGTTCTAAATCCAATCCCACCACTTGTAAGTTATGGAACTTATGAAAAGCCAACAAATCCTCCTGGACCTTATGTTCCAAACCCATAAAATGGAGGAAGGTTAGATTCTATATTCATTTATGGCCCTTCTAAGTCTGATATTCTATAATTCCTTGATTCCAAAACCATTTTAGCTTCATTATAACAGCCTTTGTTTTCCAAAAATTGAGAACCAGTTATTTACTTCACAATAAATACTGATTTATGGGGGTACTCAGTAGGCTTTCTACTAAGATTTTTATCCAAAACCTCTTTATTTGTGCTCTTTTTCTCTAGATTAATGGAATAACAAAATTTCTCAGTTTACCCAGGTATACATTTCCCCAGCTAAGTCTTTGCAGCATTCTTCCACTCAAAAATGCTTTAAAGATTATTACCATATTTCCACAACAAAAGTGAATATATATCATGCAAATATAGAAATATTTCTTACAACAGATCTATTAAGATACTATAAGCACATGGAATAAAAAGCTGCCAATTTGATATTATTTTATAGGTGAATGGAAGGTTCCCATGTCACAAAAATGTTTCCCCATGGGCCCAGGTGCCATCATTAGAGATTCATTCCCTTCATTTACTATATTAGGAAAATACAAAGTAGGACTCAAATATAACCTACCATAAGATCTTATGATGATAATTAATTTATATAGCCTTCTAAATATGACAAATAACTTTCACTCATTTTATTAATTTCAAAGCTAACAATTCCTTGAGGAAATTACAAGACACTTTATCCCAAATTTACAGAAGAGAAAATCAAGGGTCACAGAAATTAAATGACTTATTCAGGGACATTTAGGCTCTCTAGGTAGTAAGTGATAGGACTAGGGCTAAAATTCAGTCTCTTGATACAAGTCCAATCCTTTTTATCCAATATTTCTCAGTGGAAAAGACAGAATGAGATGGGGTGGGGTGGAGATGGGTTGGGGGGGAGGTCAGGCTTTAATGAAAGGCGGGCCTGGATTCAAATCTTGATTCTGCTATTTGTTTCTTGAGTGTTATAAGGCAACCATTTAATCACTGAGCAGTTTTGCTATTTGTAAAAATTAGGAATAAGAATATTATATAAGTAATATAGGTGCAATAATATATATTGGAGCATTTAGTGTTAATGGGCTATAGTGGTGGGGTTTTTTTCTTTATATTATTCCCTATATTTTTTGTCTTACAGGTAGGTTGTATATGGAGATAAGGGTAGAAATATAAAGAAAATTTAAAGCTAGGTACTATTTTCTGTTATGAGTCTTATATTTCAAACTGTAACATTTGCTCTTGTTTTATTCTATTTTGTACTTCTCTGTGACTCAGCACCAAGAATGCTTTTCCTGTTCTCTTCATATTAGGATAAATGCCTACTCATTTTTCAAACCCAAACTCATGTCATCTCCTCTTCAAAACTTTCTTTGGTCCCATAAGCTGTTCTTGTGGCATTTGTGCAAAACTCCCATCTGTTTATAAACATTTACTAAATTCCTCCTTCAGTGCGAGGCAGCTCTGCTAGTGCTACATGGACATACTCGCAGAATTGACTCTAGTCCTTTCTGTTTGTTTCTGTTAGTAGTTACCAAACTTCTGGATTTTAAAGATCTTTACATGAACAAAATGAGGACTGATATAAAGTTGCCAACTTTTTATTTTGCCATGTAAAGATACAACAAAAGAAATAACTGCCATTGACTACCACCATCCCTTCATAAAAGAAAGGACCTCTTAACACCAAAATACATAGTCTCAGGATTTAAAGTAAATAAATAAATTGGGCTTTGGGGAAATCATATTTACATTGTCCTTTTTTTTTTTTCCATTTCGTTTCCAATCATTGAAAATTAGTCAGGGAACAGGCACTCCTCTAGATCCACTGGTTTGCATATATTTCCCCCCAATTTGATGGTTCTTAGGAGCTGCTTCTTATTCAACTTGGCATTACAAGTGCAGTGCCCTCTTATTCAAATTTGCATTTCAAGTGCAGTGCTCACTACCTAGCAGGAAGTAATCGATGAATATTTATGAATGAGGCAATGAATTTTCCTCTGAGCAAATACCTCTGAGATTATGGGAATTTCTATAGCACAGAGCACCTGTGAGAGAATACTGGCAATGGTGAGTGTCAGAGGATTAGGGGTGTGTGTGGATGTGTTTGTGTGTGTGTGTACAAACTGATGTAATTTACTTCACAAGTTTGCCAGGCACCAGCTATTCTGCAGGTTTTATACAGAGTAATTAGTGAGCTTGTTCTGTAGAGTGACAGTAGAAGGTGAGGGGAAGCAGAGAGTAAGATATTGAGGCATATCACTGTACTAAGAAATGGACCCTCTGCCTGGGACACTATCTGTAAAAACAGTTCATGTGACATCTGAGGTGGATTAAGAATTGCAATAATGATAGTTAATGTAAATAGATAACAGTCATTGAGTTATTCTGGGCCAGGCACTTTTCTAAGTTCTTTGCAAGCCTTACCTCATTTAATCATTACAACTTAATAAGATAGATTACTATTCCTATTACACAGATTAAAAAACCAAGGCTTGCAGAGTTTAAAGCCACATAGTTAGCCAGTTAGAGAGGTAGGTCTCAAACTTTAGTCTAGTTGGCTCAAGAGCTCACCAAAGCTCTCAGATACCTTTCTAGTCACATATTCCTAAGATGAACACACTTCTATATGACTTTGATTTCATTAAAAAATAAGGAGAAAGTTAAATGCTTCTTCCTAGATGGAATTTTAGATCTAGCGGCGGGGCACCCAGTTTTTCTACTTAAAAGCTGCATTATCATAGCAATTTCCTTAACTTCTTTGAGCTTTACTTTCCACATCTCTAAAATGGGCATGAAAGTTCTTCTCTCTGTTTAGTGCACGTAAAACAAGTAGCAAAGGACCTGGATTATGAAGAGGGTTTAATGACTGTTGATTCATTATGGGGTCTAGTAAGATAAAATCATATCAAATATCAGCAGTAGGATGAGTGCAAATAGATCATTGCTCTGGTTGATAAAAGTGCCCCATATTTACACTATTCTTTAGAGGTTCATAAAGATTATCTTTGCTGCAACCCTAATATTAATGAACAGAGTAGAAATCAAACTTTTCAGCATAGGAAGAAGTTTATATTTGATTTACACCACAGATGCACATTTGCAGCATCTAAACATTCCATTCCTTGGCTAAAGATGTAACAAGCTACTTTAGGAAACCTGAGATTGCAAAATAAATGGAAAATGCTTGATCATTTAAATAAAAATACCAGAGAAATGAAAAAAGCCAAAGCATGCATGTGTACCAGTAAGGAAAGTTAACTAGCAGGAAGTCTCCACTATTTTTTTCAAGGCAAACAAATGGCTTCATTAGATGGGCAGGATATAAAACCAAAACAGTCCGTCTCCATCATTTTTTTTTTTTTTTTGCACACAACAAATACATGCAGGAATAAAGTGTACATATCTAAACGTACGTTCATTTTTGGTAAAGGCATTGTTGATTGAAAAAAAGTAAGTTGCAGAGTAATGTATAAAATATGAACTTACTTTGTAGAAACAATGTCAAGCCTCACCTATATATAAGTAACATGTTTGTGCATGTTTATATGCCAGGCTGTTATGTTGGGTACTGCAAAACAGGGTGCTCTGGAGGGATTTGGGGAGAGATTTTGGTTATTGAAAACTCTTTTCATTATATAAACAGATACAAAGAGCATATATTTTTAAAACAAAACATTAAAAGATAAAAAAAAGGGAAAACATATATATTTCCTATTATCCATCCACCCATTCATTCATCAATTTAGTCATCATCCAATATTTATTTAATGCTTACTGGTGACCACTTAAGTAAGCTAACCGGTCTTCTCTGTGAGCTGTCAGACCTGACTTTTTCTAAGGAGCACTGGATAAATTTGGTTTCATGTTGTGGGTTTAGCAATGTGGCTCTGTGCTTTGTCCTTGAATCCTTCCCCGTACTGCTTTGGGATAACCAGGATATATTATGTTTGAACCATTTGAATTTTCCTTTACCCCTTCCTTTCCACCTCTAGTTCAAGATTGACTGAATCTCAGATTCCACTGAATTGTGGGTGGTCATTAGTGGTAAGTCCATGGACTTTAGAGTCAAAAGGCCAGGATTTGAGTCTTAGCTCTTCCCATATGCTATGTTGGGTATATCATTTGCTTCTTTTTCAACCACAGCACTAATTATTCTCATTAAGTAATAATACCTATCTTACAGCATGGCTGTAACACTCAAATGGGATCAGATATGTAAAGTCTTAATAAATTGCAAAGTGATGGCTAAGTGTATATTTCTATTACTCCTCAAAGAATTTCTGATTTTGCTTCCTAACGGAGGACTATGACATTTTTACAAATATTTGCGTATTTCCACTTGAGGCAGGGCTATAATAAGTTTGAATGGTCCTCAGAATCTTGGGTTTGTCCCCAAATCAACAGCTGAGGTATTAGGCAAAAGTGATTTCTTCCTGGTAAAGACAGTGAAACTCAATTAACCAGCAAGCACATCTGACCTGGTATAGTCGTCTTCAACAAGCATGTGCTTTGGGATTGGCGAGTACCTTCCTGGAGAGATGGGCGGCAGGGAGGTTTTGTATTCTAAAGTGCCATTGTTGCCAGAGAGAAGATGGTTTTCCATTGGTGGAGAATAAGCTGAGGGGTGAAAAAAAGAAACCTATGTGGGTGATTCAACGCATTATGTTGTCATTCGGAGGAAGTATTAAAAATAGAAAGGCTTTGCTACAGGAAAGAGATTTGGTGTCTTCCAAGACGGTGGGGGAGAGGGGTGCTGTTTGCATTTCATATGTAAGAGCACATGGTAACCTTTAGGACTGGAAAGATATAATAACAGTTTTATCTGTAACTCCAGTTAGTATAATTAGGCAAAGAGAAGAATTGGAGGAAAGATCCAGCACACACATTTTCAGCATGGTGATTAATTTTCTATTGAAATGAAAAAGTTAACTTTCTAATTGCAGAGCTCACATTCATTTCACATGATTCATATACAATCATCATAGGTTCCTGAGCGAGCAAGTTCACCCATTCTTCAAGATACTTTTCAAATGCTAGCCTCTGCATAAAGATTTTTCTGATTTTCAAAAGACAGATAATATATCCTTCCTTTGAGTTTCCAAAGGAGATATATATATATTTAAACTTTCCCATTGCATATAGATCTCTCTCTATTACTGCTCTTTGTATATCTGAATTAACCTTCTTTCCAACCAAGCTTCTTGAGGGTCATGATTGTGTCCTCTTTGCATCCTACATATTACCTTACAAGGTATCTTGCCCATATCAGTGACTCAATACATATTTGCTGAATTGATTAGAAAGTTTTGTTTTCCCCCCTTTCCTCAATTTTGACATTAACCTTTTGTACCCTTCACAAAGCGGCCCACAGAGTCTCAAGGCTGATTTTCCTAAATTCATCCTGTTTGAAAAACTCTGAAAGTTAATATTCTTTCACCTCCTAAGGTAAGGCTGATCTCAGCTTACTGCATACTTGAAAAAGAGACATGTTTTAGGGGCAAGTCATTTTAGAATCATCACTATAAAAAGCAATAGTTACTTTAATAGGGAGGTAACAAAACTATTCAACCCTTAAATTTCTCCCAGGAGGAATATCTGCATTTGGGAGAGGTTAAACGACTTACTTAAGACCACATTAGTAATTAATGGCAGGTCCTGATGCACATTCTGATTTCCCAGTGCTCCAATTGGACTCTCAAAATTTCAGAGTGAGTAGGCTTACCGATATCTATGAAACTGTCCCTTAATATACCTCCAAAGTGTGAAGTATTTCTAAATCTAGTTCCCAAAGACAGAATCTTAAATAAGGCTTTTCTTGACCTATTAAGAAAAGGAGAAAACAAGGGGCTATGCTGCAGTAGACTTCATAAGGACCCTAGAAGAGTATGCTACAGTTAGTTCTTGCCATAGAAGCTCCCACCCCCAATCCACCACATTGCCATAGAGATTGATGATTTTCTCTGGCTGCCCAGCCAATGTAACATAAGGTAAGAGCTATGACGCTGATGATTGAAGATAATGGTCTCACCATTCAAGCACAAGAGCCCTCCCTCAGGAAGAAGCACAGAGCTATCTCCAATCTATTTTTCAAGCCTCTCTTTTCTACTCTGCTACTATATATATCTGAACCAAGAAGAGAGAATCTTAAGGCGTGAGAGCTATCATGCTTTAGAGAGAGCCTTTAAAAATGTGTTACTGTAACACATACCATTAAGCTTTTCCGGAAAGGTGGACCTGTCAGCCCATCAGGGTTTCCCACCTTTCAAACATTAGGTAGAGACCTGATAAGGCAACCAGGGAGCGAAGTGGATGATAGTCCCCTCTGAAGTATTTCCTGAGACTAAACAAGAGTGAAGTTGCAAGCAGAGGACTTTGTCAGTAGTTTTGTTGAATTTCAAGTTTGACACTGAGTGTGGTACTTACAGTGAGTAATATCAGGTGGGCCATAAGGATCAGTCATATAAATGGTGGTGGGTTTGCCAACTTTTAGATAAACTACGTCTGACGTGTTCTTCAATATTGCTACTGCCTCTTCGTGTGTTACTTCTTCTAAACTGTAGTTATTTACCTGAAAGGGGAAAAAAAATCAATATTAAAGTTAAATCCATGCAGCTGAAGAGAAATATCCTGGCAAGAAGATATCTGGAAACATGACCTTACTTAAAAATTAAATTGCAATGATTTCAGTCCAGTATCTATATGATACTTTGGCAGAACAGAATGATTAATGGCATAAGCCAAGCAGATAAGGCACAGACTTTGATGTTATAAAACTTGGTTGGTTCTTGCTTTTTTTCTGTAAGGAGGTCATACATTATAATGGAACTCAGATTACCATTTGTGGAAAAGGAAAATGAGAGGCCAAAAGTATTATAAAAGTAATACATACACAATGAAGAAATTTTTTCAAGAAAGCAAACAGAAGAAAATAAAAATGATCCATGATTTCCTATTTGGATACACACACACATATACACACATCCATCCTACATGCATGTATTTTATTCTTAACAAAATTGTGACTATATTATACATACTGTTTTAGAACCCATCTTTTAAAAATCTATAGTGTTTTCTAAACATTTGAGGATAGGTTATATTCATCATGCTCCATATCATCAATGCACATCAATGATAAGACTTTTGTTTTCCTCAGTGCACTGTATTGCATGGCTATAATATAATTAAGTAATGTGATACTAATGCATGTTTAATTTGCTTCTAATTTTTTGCTACTATAAAGAATGTTGCATTGAACCCCTTTCTATGTATATAGGTTTGATGATCTCTTTGGGGTAAATCCATACAAGTGGAAACTGGTGAAAAAAACTATCTGAACATTAATAAGGTTTTTGATACCTATTTCCAAAAGTGACTTCTGGAAACATGGACAAATTTACCCTCATACCAGAACTACATGAGATCTCCCATTTCCCTATAACTTCATCAAATTTGACTTTTATCATTTTAAATCTATTTCCCAACAAAAAAGCCATTTCTTTAATTTTTACATTTTAAATATTTTCAAACTTACAGGACATTTTCAAAAATAACACAGCCCATACAAAGAACTCCAACAATCCCATATATTCTCTATATGCCCACATCCATCAATTTTTAACATTTTGCCACATTTTCTGTATCATTCTATCCATGTATATGTCTGTCTAAGTATCTCTTTAATGGTCTATTTTCTAAACATTTGAGGATAGGTTATATTCAGTATGCTCCCTGAATATTTAATACTGCCATGTTCATATCCTAAGACCAATGATATATACTTACATAGCCACTTTAAGTGCAGTTTCCAGTTCAAGAAATTTAACCTTGATATAAAGCTTATAGTCTATTTTTTTCCATATATACCTATAATGTCCTTTTGAGCCTGTTTTCTTCCCTTGTTAGATTTTGTCCAGGATCATGTATTGCATTTAATTGTCATTGTCTAATTAGTTGTTCTTTTTTAAATTTTTGTTGTTTTGTTTCAGTTGTGGGAACATATATACAGCATAAGCTTTCCCATCTTTAGCAGTTTGATATTATTTATGAATTCCTAAAAGAAATATAGATTATGTTTGTAAACTGGTCTGTTCCTCTGGCGTGATAACCCTTTGATTGTATTACATTCAGCTGAGACGTCTGATTAAATTATGTTAAGATTAGGGCTCAGATCCAACCATGTCATTAGAATGCAACCCCAGTTGCCCTTGGGTTGATAAAACACTTCTCACACAGAAGTAGCACACACAAGCAGATATGCAGGAAGAGAGAGTGCTCCATAGACATGGCCCTGGGAAGAGAGAGGAACCTGATAGTCTACAGCTGACCTAGTGGAGAGAACAGAGCAGATGAGCCCAGAAAGAAATGAGCCCTGGGGAGAGTGACAAGCCTTAAGCTAGCCTACAGCTGAGATTGGAAGATCTGGGACCACAGAGCCTTAAGAGGAAGGAGGAAGGCTGAACCCTAGCAGACATTGTCTGCCATCTTGTGTCAACACATAGCAACAGAGTTTGGGAGAGAACGTACGCCTTATGGTACCTTGAGTTGGACTCTTTGGGGATTGGCAACTGTAAACTCTACCTCCAATAATTACCCTTTATAAAAGGCAACAGAGTTCTGGTACTTTGCATCAGTACTCCTTTGGCTCACTAATATACCATCTCAACCGCTCCCAAGCATACCAGGCAGTGAAATTAATCATATTCACAGTGCACCCTCACCACCTTCCTTTACCACCTTCACATCTCTCCAAAGGAAACCCTATACCCTTTATGTACTCACTAACTCCCCACTCTCCCTGCCCCCCTGTCCTGGAAAGCTGTACTGTACTTTCTGTCCCTAGGAGTTTGGATAGTCTACAATATTTTCTTTGTAGTTACCATGGAGCTTAAATGTGACATTCTAAATGTATAACAATCTTAACTTCAATAGTATAACAAACTATGTTCCTGTACCCCTCTGCCTCTCCACTTTTGTGTAGTCTTGTCAAAACTATATGTTTATTTATTATGAGTTTAAAACCACTGATTTCTCATTATATTTTATACATTTGCTTTTTAGAACCTGTAGGAATTAAAAAGTAGAGTTACAAACCAAAAATAGAATAGTGCTAGCATTTATATTTCCTCATGTTATTACCCTCATTATAGACTTTTATTTCTTCATGTGGCTTTAATTTATTGTCTACTGTCCTTTCCTTTCAACCCACTAAACTCCTCTTAGCATTTCTTGTAGGGATGGGCTAGTGGTGACAAACTCTGTTAGCTTTTGTTTATCTGGGAAATCTTAATCTCTCCCTCATTTTTGAAAGACAGTTTTGCTGGATATAAGATTCTTTGTTGGCAATTTTTTTTGCTATCAGCATTTTAAATATGTCATCCCACTGCCTTCTTACTTCCATGGTTTCTGATGAGAAATTAGCATTCAATCTTATTTAGGCTCCTTGTACATTACGTGTTGCTTCTCTCTAGTGGCTTTCAGAATTCTCTTCATCTTTGGCATTTGATATTTTGAATATAACATTCCATGGTGTGGGTCTATGTGAGTTTCTACTGTTTGGAATTTGTTGAGTACCTTAGATATGTATATTCATGTCTGTTTTTCATTAAATTTGGGGATTTTTTTTTGCCATTAATTCTGATTTCCTTTAGTTCTTTAAGTATATGTAGGCATTTCTTAAAAGTCTAGGTATGGTATGTCCAGGTCTGGTCCTCCTTACATTTGGCTTCTAATTCTTTAATATTCACCTTTAACTGAGCTATCATTCCTTTCTCTGCGTGTTTTAAATCTTTTGCTGAAACCTGGGCATTTTGGTATTTTAATGTGTTATCACTGGAATTTATCCTCTGAGCCATCTTTTTCTTAAGCTTGCATTCA
>JAQZBX010087941.1:0-12804 GCA_029593785.1 Cabassous unicinctus | reverse complement strand
TCAGAACCCCTGGTGACCACTGTCTTTCTATCAGTGCTACGAGTTCTTAGGTAACAGTAACGAGGCTGCCGTGGTCCATGGTTGCATTCCCCCTCAGGTTTGTTCATTCCTCAGCCTTGATGATTTGGGCATGGTGGTGCCCAATCTGCTTCCGATTGAGAGGGGGCTTAGATCCTATGGGGCAGATGGAAGGAACTGTTTTGCTTGCATTTGTAGGTACTCTTTGTTCTTTGGGAGGGGGGTTGCCAACTCTTTTTTATCTTGGTGTTTTGTTTCTTTCTTCCCCCAGATATGAAGCAGTCATCACTGTTGTGAAGCCATCCACCCGCATTCTTTCAGTTATGTACTATGCAAGAGAACCTGGAAAAATTAAGTACGCTTTGTTTCCTTTCACACATAATTGGGGGAAAATGTATCTTTAAGAAAGTCATGATTTTGAGTAAAATGAAAAACTTGCTCACCTGCATAAAGTGTCCTCCTACCTCGTAAACTGTAAGTCCTTCTATGGTCACCTTCAAAGCAGTCTATAATCTTAGCAACATAATTTTTGAAAAACAGAGCTTGAGAAATGATTAAGATAGTTGGCGTGTTTAGCTAAAAAGAAACAAATCATTCTTTTTTCCTTAGCCACATGAGATACGATACACTAGCCCAGATGCTGACGCTGGGAAATATCCGTGCTGGCAATAAGATGATAGTAATGGAAACATGCGCCGGTTTGGTGCTTGGTGCAATGATGGAACGAATGGGAGGTGAGATTCGTCGTTTTCAAGTTCGATAAACCCATGATGTGTTGGAAGGGCCCAGAAACCTCAGACTCAGGAAGAGCAGGGTTGAGCTGCTGTGAGGCTAGTGAAATGCCCTGGGTGGGCCCGTGCCCTCTCCCTAGTACCTTCCTGCACAATCCAGAGCCCCCGCCTGAGTATGTTGGCGCCCCCTGGTGGCACATGTTCCCCCCAGCTTCAGTACCAGTGGGGATGATTCTGGAGCCTGGGGCTGGCTAAGACTTCCAGGATGGGGATTTCTGCATTTTATTGGCCTGAATTGTGGAGATTGGGCAAAAAGAATAGAAGGGAGAGAGATTCTGCCTGGGTAGGCTTGCCTAGGCTTGCTCTGACTGCCCTGTTTGAGGCTGATCGCTACTCATATGACATCCAAATTCGCATGATGGGGGTTTTCGAGGTTGCCCTGTTTTGGGGTTCTGTTACCTCCTCTGGGAATATTCACAGACTCAGAACAGACTCTCGTAGAAGCTGCATCACCCTTCAGCACTGAGCAGAGTGAAGGGGGGTTCTTGAGTTGCACGGCTGGGCTCCAGTCGGCTCGGAGCTGCTCTCAGGCGCCCGTTTCTTGTCTGTGAAGGTCTTGGCTCCATTGTTCAGCTCTACCCTGGAGGCGGGCCTGTTCGTGCAGCAACAGCCTGTTTTGGATTTCCCCGCTCGTTCCTCAGTGGTCTTTATGAATTCCCTCTCAACAAAGTGGACAGTCTTCTAAATGGAACATTTTCTTCTGAGACATTATCTTCTGGGCCAAAAGACGACAGTGCTGCAGTTGAGGAAAGAAACGGTGCCCTCGAGGACAGTCAGCCTGGTGAACAGGAGAACGAGGCGGCCATGGCAGAAGGCCCAGAGAGCCATCACCCGGGAAGACAGCCAGGGGAAATGGTTTCCGAAGGGGCAGAATGCACGGGACATAAAGACAGAGGAAGCAAAAAAGATTACGTAAGCATATCCAGAGTCCCTTCCGGGTATCCTCGTGGTGGCCGCCTCAGGTCCTCGGTGAACGCCATTTGGGTGGTGAGATCTGGTTTGGCCTTGGAGCCTCAGGTCCAAAGATGGTAGCAAAACAGTTGGAGAAAGTGTGTGTGTGCGTGTGCGTGCATGTGTACACGTGTGTGGGGCTTCTCTTTTGAAATGGAGCTCAGGGATCCAGCAGCATCGGTCAGGTAGCTTCGCAATACTTTCCTAACACTTAGGCTGTCTTGTGTGTCATTTGCTTCCTTATAAACAACCTCTGTCGCTCTCGTCCAAGCTGATAAATGTCATTGAAGTGATTTGACAGACCAGCATTTCCATAAACCTGACGGAATGACCTCAGCCTGTTGCTTTCTTGGTTTTCTTAAAGATTCAGGAAAAGCAGAGGAGACAAGAAGAGCAGAGAAGAAGACATTTAGAGGCTGCTGCTCTGCTGAGTGAAAGGAATGCAGATGGGTATGTTGACGAAAGGCTGCAGGCGGCTTCTTGAGGCTGTGGGTGTCCGACAAACGGGCGTTTTCCTCTGCTTGTCTGCTTTGATTCCGATGGGAGCAGAGATGAAGATTCTCTCTGGGTTTTGTTTTTTCTTTGTTTTTAAGAAAGGAGGTTGAGTCTGGGGGAGTTGGGAAGTTGATTGTGCTGACTTAAGAATTTTAGATGAATTTAAAATTTCTCCAAAGAGGTGCCTGAGCTGGGATGTGGAGTCCACCAGCTGTGGGTGGTGGGGCATTCAAGTGCAGTGATCCCGGCAACGGGCAGTGGCTAATGAAGACCTCGTAACAAGGAGACGTAGAGTCAGGTGTCCACAAAACCCACTTATACGATGTTGGATTTTTTTAAAATCAAGAATGTCATTAAGTGGTATTTAGAGTTGCAAAGCACCATGAGAATTTATATTCCAGTCTGTTTCCTAGAAAATAATAGCTCGTGCATTTTTTCTGGTTCAAATTTCTAGATTGCTGTATTTATTCAAATCTCTTCTTTGCTTGAGTCATGCAAATAAGTACATCATCATTTTATATGCATTTTAAAACCTTCCGTTCCACTTCAGGGGAGTGGAGAAGTAATGTCTGGCATTTTCCTCGCAGTTTAATCATAGCCAGTCGTTTCCATCCTGCCCCACTGCTGCTGCCTCTACTGGGCTTTGTGGCCCCTTCAAGGCCATTCGTGGTCTACTGCCAGTATAAAGAGGTAAGGCCGGAACGGGGCGGGCGCGCACTCTCCACGGAAATGCTGATTGCCGAGCAGCTCTTAGCGGGGCTCTGTGTCTGCTTTCAGCCTCTGTTGGACTGCTACACGAAACTGCGGGAACGGGGCGGCGCCATCAACCTCCGGCTGTCTGAAACCTGGCTCAGAAATTACCAGGTACGTGCTCTTCAGCCAGTCCCAGGAACAGCTCTCCTGAGTCCTTGGCTCCTGGCAGTAGTGCCGGGACCTGCTAAATAGAGACATGCCTGCTTCTGCGTGCAGTCGTGAGAGAGCCCCATGCCCGGAGCTGAGAGAATGTCCCGATCTTCCCTCTCCGGGTGTGTCACTCCAAACTGCAGCCCAGAGGAATTTAAAACACAAGCAGTTCGGGTTCATGGTTCTCCAAGGCCTTGACATCACCGTGGAAGATCATTGATAACAGCAAAATCTCCAGGCAGGAGGTGAGAAGGTGGCCCTCTCCCCTCTGCTGGGCAGTCTTCACGGCAGGTTTTCAAGATTTTTCGGTGGTCTTGTGTCAGTTAAAGCCCTCTGGGAGGCGTATGCCAAGCTGCAATTAAGAGTGTAAGAAGGGGGCGGATGTGGCTCAGATGGTTGGCGTCCGTCTGCCATATGGAGGGACCTCTGTTCAATCCCCGGGACCTCCCGGTAAAAATAAAAAAATATATATATAGAAGGCGCATGGGCTGCCAGGCTCCGCCCCGGGAGCCAGGCAGCAAGATGATGACGTAAAAGGAGAGAGACAAGACGAGATGCTCCGAAAACCAGGAGCTGAGGTGGCGCAGATGGCAGAACACCTCTCTCCTACATCGGAGGTCTCCAGGATCGAATCCTGGTGAAGACTGGAGGAGGAGGATGAGAAGAGATGAAACAGACACAGAGAATTGCCCAGCAAATGGACACAAAACAGCAAATGGGAAAGTGGAGTTTAAAATGGATCAAGTAAAATAAATAAATCTTTAAAAAAAAAAAAAAAAAAAAAAAAGTGTAAGAAAGTGGGGAGTGGGTGTAGCTCCGTGGTTGAGCGCCTGCTTCCCATGTACGAGGTCCCAGGCTCAATCCCTGGTACTCCTAAAAAATTTAAAAAGGTGTAAGGGATTTGTCAGGGAAATGCCTTGGAAGGATAAGGGGAGAAGGAGTAGGATTAGGCAGGGAGAGCCTTCAGTGTGATGCAGTGTGACCGTGAGAAAGGAGAGGGACGGACGAGCCTGCCGTGCTGCCCAGGGGTCTCAGCCAGGCTGGTGGGGAGCCCCGAGCAAAGACTGCTGTCAGGGGCACCCACGTTGGCTAGGGGTGGCCCAGGCCTGGCAGCTGAGCTCGGGGACCCCCGGAGTGGCCTCAGCTCCCATGGGGTGCGGGCTGCGGTGGAGCCCAGGGCCAGGCTGCGCCCTCAAGGGGAGAGCGGGGAAGAGCTCCCTGGCCGCCAGGGCCCCGGCTGCTGCTGGCATCGCAGTTACCCCTGTGGTCAGGCGTCCTAAAGCCTGGGCTGCCCTGCCCTGCCCGAGGGCCTGCTCAGCTGGTAACAGGAGAGAAGAGCTCTTGTCAGCATCAGCGGGTGGCAGGGAACGGAGGCCGCGAGGCCCCTGAATCGCTGCGCTGTCGACCCAGGTGCCATCTCCTGGCTGACGCTTCCTCCAGCCAAGTGGAAGGAAGCTAATTTCAGGCCTGGAACGTGCAAGGGCCACCTGCCCTTCATCCACCTGAAACTTGCTGCAGGTTTAAGAAACAGGGCTTCTTCTTCAAAAGAAAATCACTTGGGAAGCGGATGTGGCTCAAGTGGTTGAGCATCCGTCTGCCATATGGAAGGACCTGGGTTCGATCCCCGGGACCTCCTGGTAAAAAAAATTAAAAAAAATCACTTAACCACTCCAATTGCTGCACTCTCTGCCTCTCTTCTGAACTGTCGTGTGAAAGAGTGAGCCGGTAGGGATGGGTCTGTGGAAATCGTCGTGAGAACGTGTGTCATTGGAGCTGTGACTCGTTGCCTGAACTGTTAGCGTGCGCTTTATCTGCTCATCTTTCTGTCTCATCAGGTTCTGCCCGATCGAAGTCATCCCAAACTGCTGATGAGTGGGGGTGGGGGGTACCTCCTCTCAGGCTTCACCGTTGTTGTGGACAACCCCAAGGTAGACAGCAGCCTCACAGCTGACACGTGCACTTTAGAATTACAGAAGACGGAGGAGCCAGCGGCTAAGAAACAGAAACTCCTGGAGGCTGACGCTTAACCTTTCAAGATGTGCTCTGATGTTTGTTCTCAGGCATTACACAGTTAGTAAGTAAACTTGAAATGCCGTTACTAATTGCTTTTTCACCTTCGTTCCGTTCGGGGAAGGAAGAGAAAGCCTTTTTCCACCTCTGACCCAGATGGTTTGGTCCATCTCTGCCTTGAGCCAGCACCTGCAGCCTGGACTGTGCAGCAGACAGGAACACGGCCGAGGGTTCCGCTGGCTTAGCGAACACCGTCTATGTACTCTAGACGGCACTGAGGCATTAATGCTCCTAATAATGCATTTATATAAGACTGTCTATATTTTAAACTAAGTGGAATAACACAGTGTGGCTGGACTTGATGGATACTGGAAGGAGAGGACTTGTGCCAGAAGCCTCTGCTGTTTGTCCTCTTCAGCCTAAGCAATATGGATGCGTGAGAGTGAGGTTTACATGCCAGCAAGGCCGACCCCGTTCTTACGGCAGAATGTGCTTGAAAATGCCAGATTTTATTATTTCACTGGCTAAGCACCTGGAGAGTTTTGGGTATTTATCTTACTGCTCTTTTGGTGCGTAGAGGGGTATGTAGAAGGGCCCTTTTTTCCATTAATTTGCCAGTTCTCTGTGTTCCAATAAAATGACTAGAATTTTTGTGTAGCATCCATTTAAAGGAAACCTTTTTTCCTTCCCCAGACTTGTGTGTGTGTGTGCGTGTGCGTGCGCACACACATGGAGACAGACAGTGAGTCACCTCTATGAACTGTGACGGTTCTGTGCAGGGCTTACCCCAGTTCTGCTGCGTTGCTGTCACCCCTCAGATGTGTCTTCAAGTGCCTTTTCTGGTGATTATTGATGCTGATCTGTCGAGCTCTGGTGTGATTATGTGGTCAGACTCTAAGCTCTGAAAAAGTACAGTCAAATTCTTTGATCATCTTCTGCAGCAAAGAAAAGTGTTCAGCGCAGGGCTCCGTGAGCTTGAATTGGAATTCAAAAGAACATTACTCTTGTGGGTACATGTTGGTGCGGGTGTGATGTATTTATTAAAGAATACGCAGTGTCGTGTGGACGTAGTAAGGGGTCCGTGGAACAGAAGTGGCTAAGAGCCCTTGGTTTAGAGCAGGCCAGGGCTCACTGAGCAGGCTCACGTCATAAGGTAGATGCGGCTCATCCCGTGAGGAGCGTCTTAGAGAAAAAAGAAATTTGTTTTTCTTAATAGCATGTACTATTCTGATAATGGCCAGTGTGATTACCAAGTACAGTTTTGATTCCTTTTTCTTAATTGCTTTGAAAGAATAAAGTGTTTCCTACCCTAATTCATCTGATTTAATGAATGACGTGGCTGGTGCCAGTGCATTGACCAGCTCTCGGCCCTTCACAACACACGGTCCATCATTTTGAGAACGTACCTGGATCGGGACCTCACTGAGCAGGTGGCTGCACGCAGTTGTCACCCACACGCAGCTGGTCAGGTCAGGTCAAGGGAAGCATAATAGTGATGACCACAGCCTGGGTTCAGTGGTGGCTGGTCTCCACTGGCCACCGTCGTCACAGCTGTCTCCTGCTCGGTACTCAGCCAGTTTCCAAGTCCCGTCCCCTGAGCCCTGTGTCACCTCTTGGTCCCCTGAGGGAGGGTTTGGGATCGGAGCTGGCCTGGTGACGGCTTGTGGCACTCGCCTCACCCACACCAGGTAGCAGTAAGCTGATTCACCCTCGGGGTTATTTTATCTCCTACAGCTTGTGTCACTTGAGTATAGACTATTCCATTCAGAGGTGCAGAGAGTTCCTGGGAGGGCTTGTTGGGCTCCACCACAGTTCCTGGCCCAGGAAGCCTGGGTGGGACTGGGAATTCGAGTTTCTGACAGACAGTAGCCCGCAGGCCAAGCCCAGCCCACCACGGCCTGTTTCTGTGTGGCCTGCAAGCTGAGAATGGTTCGTATGTTTTTTAAGTGATTGGGAAGAAAAGCCAACGAAGAAGAATTTTGTGACAAATGAAAAGTACATGAGATTCAAGTTTCAGTGTCCCCAAATAAAGTTTTATTGGCAACGGCCTCACGCGTTGGCTGTGGCTGCCTTCGCGCTATCGTGGCAGAGTCGAGTAGTTGCGACAGACCATATGGCCTCAAAGCTGGAAGTGTTTACTGTCGGTCCCTGTAAGAAGCTCACCAACTGCTGAGTGAAAGGGCTTGTGAGGAGACAAAGGGCGCGCGGCCTAGAGGAACAGGCACGGTGGGGAGTTAGCCGGAGTGAGCAAGGGTGAACCGACCCAGGGCCCCCGGCCAGCGGCCCTGCCAGCGGGCTGGACACAGGCGATCCTGCTCCTTGCGAGGCTTTTCCTCTCTGGCTTCTGGACGCCTCGCTCTCCTGGGTTCCCTCCCACCTTGCCGGCCTGTCTTCTGGTTCCTCTTGGCCTCCGAACACTGGCAGGGCAGCTTGCCCCGCCCTCTCCCCGTTCCCTGCACACTTGCTCCTTGATCCCACACCTACGCTCAGCCTGCCTCTGACGCTGGCTCACTCCCACCTGCGTCCTCAGCACACACCTTTCCCTAGAGCTCCCGGCCCAGTGCCCCACTCCACACCTCCCCCTGGCTGGCTGGTCACGTCCAAACCTGAGCCCTGTCTCACCCCAGCCTGACCCGTCCACTCTATCTCCAAGGTAGAGCCAGAGGTTCATCCTCCCCGCCCCATGGCACCACCTTGAGGGTGGGGCAAATAATAGAAGTTCCTGTGCCCTCTGGAAGTTACTTCCCCCACTCAAACACTCGGGCAGGTGAAGTGGCAAAGGCAAAGCCATCCTGACCCACCAGGAGGATGCTGCCACCTCCTTACTGGTTCCTGAGCTGCTGCTCTCGTGAGCCTATAGCCTTCTCACCCCGCAGCCAGTGTCGTCAAGCGTAAAGCAAATCATGTCGGTCCTCTGCTCAGAACCCTCCAGTTGCACAAGTCCTTACAAGACCCACAGGGCTTGGCAGGACTGACCCCACCTCCTGTGACGGTCCCCACACTGCCCTCCTTGCTGTCTGCAAACGCTCCAGACACATCCCTGCCCGGCCTTTGTGCCCATTTCCCCGCCTGAACACCGTCCCCAGGCACCACGTGCCTGCAGGTCTGTCGTAGAAAGGCCCTTTACCAGGGAGCTGGGATCCGTGGCCGACCGGCCCCGAGCTGCGCCATGGCGATTGCTGCCGCCCTCCATTACTGCACCACCACAAGCTCCTGCTTACACTCTATTTACCAAGCGGGTTGTTTTAATTTCATAATTTAATTTTCTCCCCCATCCCCCAGTACTGTGCTGTAACCCCCTCTTTGATAAAATATTAGACACCCTGAAAAATAAAATACTCAAATAAAAAGAAAATAATTGGTAAAATAACTACAGGTGGCTGCATCTGCAGAAGGATTCGGGAGGAAAGCAGAGGCCAATAGTTTCTCATTATGAATCTTTCAGGGCTACTTCGAGATTTTTTAAAGCACAAACAGTATTTCAATTAAAAAGAGGAAAACTAGTGGCCTGGGTAGCCCTTGGCTGGTTGCTGAAGTGGTGGCGTCCCCCAAAGGTCCTACCCCACCACCTTCGTGTTCTAGGGCTGCCGCAGCGCATCACAAGCCGGCTGGCTTACATCGCAGGAACGTGTCCTCTCGCAGCTATGGAGGGTGAGTCTGAAGCCCCGTGCCAGTAGGGCCTGCTCCCTCCGTTGGCTCCGTGGAAGAGCCCTCTGTGCCACCCCGGTGCTACTCCTCCAGGCGCCCCTGCAGTCTGCGCCTTTTCTGTGTGTCTGGTCTGTCCGCAGGACCCCGGGTGTAGGGTGCGGGGCCGCCCAGCTCCACCTGCAACAGCCCAGTTCCTGAGTCACCTTCTGAGGCCCTGGGCAGCAGGACGTTTCCTTTTGAGGGACACTCTTCAACCCTGAACACACACTGAGGGCCCGGGGGGCAGGTGGGGGGCCAGATGTGCCCGCACAGTCCCCTGCCCTGAGGCGTTTCCAAACCAAATGAAGAGCCGTGCGAGTGTGCAGGGCACGCTCAAGGCAGAGCGCCGGAGGAAGCTGAGGCACTGTGCTCCACCCGCCTGCAGCCTCTCTTCAAGGGTGGTGCCTGATGGGGGTGTGTGCGTGTGCGCGTGTGTGCGTGAGGTTGCCAGGCTGCCGTCTGATGCAGCTCTGCCTTCTCTCAACCATGAGTGAGCCTCTATTCATTTGGGGCCCACTGGATTCTCTTTAGGGAATGATTTTGTGTTCTACTGGGTTCCTCTAGGAAAAGGGGCAGAGGAACACTACATCGTGTGCATGTGTGTGTGAAGCATTTCCCAGGATCTTGAATCAGAAAATAGTAAGACAAGTGCAAACGCAATGTATCATTCACCGTAACACATGCCTTGGCCTTGGAAGATGTTGGGAACTGAATCATGTCCCCCACAAACATCCCAAGCCCTGGTCCTGTGGCGTGAACCAATCTGTAAATAGGACTTTTTATTTTTTTTATTTATTTATTTTTTCTCCTCCCCGCCCCTCGTTGTTTTGCGCCCACTGTCTGCTCTCTGTGTGTTCTTCTGTGTCTGCTTGTCTTCTCTTTAGGCGGCACTGGGAACCAATCCTGGGGCCTTCCAGAGTGGGAGAGAGGCGCTCAATCTCTTGCGCCACCTCAGCTCCCTGGTCTGCTGCATCTCTTATTCTCTCTCCTCTGTCTCTTTTTGTTGCGTCATCTTGCTGCGCCAGCTCTCTGCGCGGGCCAGCACTCTGCATGGGCCAGCTTGCCTTAACAGGAGGCCCTGGGAAGAACCCTGGACCTCCTATATGGTAGACAGGAGCACAATCACTTGAGCCACGTCCGTTTCCCTGTAAATAAGACTTTTGATGATGACCTGAGTCTAGCTGTGTCCCCACGCAACAAGGTGGGTCTTAACCCAATAGGCTGAAGTCCTTACAAGCAAAGGAAATTGCTCACAGAAAGAGAAGACACGGGGAACAGCCAGAAGCTGGAAGTCAGCAGAACTGGAAGAGAAAGGAGACGCTGCCATGTGCATTGCCATGTGACGGAAAAGCCAAGGAACAAGGAATTGCTGGCAGCCACCCCCAATGTGCCAGTTTTGGGGGAGAAAGCATCGCCTTGCTGACCCTCAATTTTGGACTTCTAACCTCATAACTATGACCCAATAAATTCCTGTGGTTTAAGCCAACCCAGGTATGATGCTTGTTTTAGCGGTTAACTAAAATAAATGGTTTCTCATAGTTTAGTTTCTCCCAGAAACAGACCCTGAGACCAGAAATTGAGGACAATAAGTTTATTTGGGAGGTGATCCCAGGATCAACCAGTCGGGAATGGGGAAGTGGGACAGGGAGGAAAGGGCAGCCAAGAGTGGGCTCCATCCACTGGGGAGTTCTGGCAGGCAGTGTAGGTGGGTAGTAGCTCGAAGTTACTCCAGCTCAGGGGTGAGGGAGCTGCCAAGCAGGTAAACCACCTCCTTGTCTATCGCGGCCTCCGGCACCCACCCCTGCCCCCAGCAACTTCCTCCTGCCTCTGCAAGCTGCCAACCACGATCCCACGGCCAGAAGGGAAGACCCCAGGCAGAAAGGCAGTGCACCGCCTCCTAGAAGGGTCTGCCCAGGCTCGGCACACTTGGCCATCGAATCCAGGGCACCAATGCACTTGCTCCCCATCGATGAACGCCACAGCTCACCCACAAAAAAGTGTGTTACTGAAAGTGAATCTGAAAAGAATCTGGTAAAATTAGCACAAGCAATCCTTGATTTAGTCAAGAGTTGGAGAACCAGGTCTTCCTGGATGAATGAAAGTCATAAATGGGCCCCAGAATTGTTTTTGCCACCTTCCAGGGAATGGCGCTTTACCTGAACTGTCAAAACAGTAGAAATCAACCTTGGAAGCCACCATTGGTGAGGAATGAAATGACAGGTAACAGAGAGGAGCAGGGGAAATTGTCCGACACAAAAGGACAAATATTGTAGGATCTCACTGATATGAAATAATCAGAAACTAGAACACAGGTTACCAGGGGCCACGGTGGGGATAGGGAATAGGGAGTTAATGCTTAATTGTGCACAGTTTCTATGTGGGTGGATGGACAAGTTTTGGTAATGGATGGTGGTAACGGCAACATAACATTGGGAATGTAACTAACAGCACTGAATTATATATTTGAATTTGGTTAGAAGGGAAAATTCTGGGTTAAACATAAGTTACTAGAATAAAAACTCTTGAAGAACATGGGACTGTACAACACAAACTGTGAGCCCTGTTGTAAATGCTTGACTAGAGTTCACAGTACAATTATAAAAATGCTCTTTCATGACAGTGTGTGGTATGTGAATATATCTAATAAAATCGCAAAAAAAAAGACTAATAAAACAAAATTTAAAATTTTTCTTTCATAAATTGTAATAAATGTACCACACTAATGCAAGGTATTAAAAACAGGGTAGTTTATGGGAACTTGGGATTTTAGGCATTTTTCTCTAAACCTATAACTTCCCTAATTGGAAGACGAAGCAGCAGCAGCAGCTGCAGGGATATTAACGGCAGCAGCGAATGTCTGCTGAGCCATTGCCATGTGCCAGGCCCTGCTCTGAGAGCTTTGCATAAATGTGCACCATTCTCCTAACCCAGCGAGGCCTCGCTGATATCCTTACTTTCCTGATGAACCCAGAGAGGGAGTGACTGGGTCCCACAGCTACTTGGTGACAGAATCTTCTCTGCCTTCCAGAGAAGTCAGACCACCCTGAGGGCCCAGGGATCTGTCTGGACAAGCCCAGATGTTTTGATTTCCAGTCCAGTTTCTTCCCATTATCCTCAGCCCTGAAAAATAACCCTGGGCTCTCGGAGAGTAAGATTTTTAAAGTAGCGTCCTGTGAGTGCTTTGGAAACAGTCTCTTCAAGCCTATCTAATCTCTCACCTGCCTGGCAGAGCAGAGGTCTTTCCCTGCTCTTTTTTCTCTTTATAGCCTACCCATTAAAAAGTTTGGCTTTTTTTTTTTTCTTTCCTGCATTCAAGAGACTACCCAGTGATAGCGCCATCTTTCAGAATCTTTCAAGGATAGACTCGAAAATCTCCCTCCCCGATTAGCTCAAAGGAAGCTAAGGAAGCTTTGGTCTCAGGTGAATCTTTATTATTTCCAACAGAGACAAATATATATTTTTTCAAGGACAGTGGCACAAGCCATGGTCACGAGCGTGTCAGTATGCCTATTTTGCAAGAAAGTATATGCTACAAGTCATGCTAGTCAAATATCAATAGCATCCTGGCAAAAAAAAAAAGACTTTCCAGGTGTCCAAATACTTAATGTATAGTAAATCCTACTTTCAGCCTTTGGATAAGTAAGTGGTGCCTTTCAGTGAAGTGGTAGCGAACAGATAATGTGAGGGCTGCTTCCCAAAACTGCCCTTGGCTCCAATGCCCATCAGCCCCTCCAGTTACCACTGAACTTCTCAGCTATTTTCTGTAGTTCCAAATCCATCGCAGCCAAGTTCTCAAGTTCTTTTTCCTGGAAAATACAGAAAAGCGGAGGCATGAGGTACTGGATCCATTAATTTTGCTGTACGAGCACAAAGGGGGGAATTGTATGCTACAGGGTACATGAATCGCCCTAGACCAGTGGTTCTCACTGTGTGGACCCCCGTGGGCACC
>JAQZBX010087940.1:0-12803 GCA_029593785.1 Cabassous unicinctus | reverse complement strand
GAGAAAGGAGTGTGTTCGTTATCTGTTGCTACATAACAAATTAACTCAAATCCTAGCGGCTTAAAGCAACACTGATTCTCTCAGAATACCTGCGTGTCTGGGGCTGAGTGTGGCCCGTCTGGGTCCTCTGGCTCAGGGTCTCTCACGGGCTGCAGCCAAGGGGTCTGGGCAGCAGTCACCCCAAGGGTTTACGGGGAGGGATCCATTTCCAAGCTCACTCAAGTGGCGGGTGTCGACAGGATGCAGCGCCTCAGGGTTTGCTGGCTGGAGGCTTCAGTTCAGTGCTGGCGGGTGGCCACAGGCCGTCCTTTGTTCCTTGCCACATGGGACTCTCCATAGGAAGCTCAGAACATGGTAGCTGGCTTCTTCAGAGCGAGCACGTGCGAGGGTGAGGGCAAGATGGACGCCGCAAGCTTTTATAAGCAAATCTCAGACGCTTTCGCTGTATTCTCTTAGTTCAAAGCCAGTCACTAGGTCCAGCTCACACTCAAGGGGTGGGAATGACACGAGGACATGAACGCCAGGAAGCCACGCGAGAAGCTGCCTACCACAGGGCTTGAGCTGAGGCACCTCGGGAGGCCTCTGAGAGGGCAGCGTCAGGAGAGTGAGGGGCCGAAGACAGAAAGGGGGAAGCTAGGCGGACATGGAGGAGAGGGCAGAGACCAGCGAACAGCCACCACAAAACCAGGGCGAAGAAACTATGCTTTCAAGAGGTCTGGCCGGGAAAGAACGGGGATGAGGTGCAGGGGGATGGCAGGGGTGATTTTCTGAGGTGGGAGGCGCCATGTTTGTTGAGGCGGAAGGCGGCGAGGAGGAGACCGGTGTGAGGGCAAGGCCCTTGCGAGGAGGAAGGCAGGGATGTCGGGCTCAGTTAGAGCTTCTCGGGGCCTGGCGGAAGCGAGAGGGGTGGGGATAAGGGGGTGGTGAGGCACTGAGGCTGGGTGAAGGAAGGTGAAGGAAGGTGAAGGAAGGTGGCCCGGCCCAGGGTTCCGGGAAGGAGGGCACGAAGCTCACCGTCAGAACTCGGCACTGAGGGCTGAGGCACCTGCAACCAGCCCCGTCCCCGTGGCGCAGGCACTTCCTCCAACACTGGGACTGACGTGCGCCCAGGCAGGCCTCAGGGAGGCCTCTGCGGAGCAGGAGGGCGCGGCAGGGTGGGCTGGGCCCGCGGACTCCAGGCTTTCCGCCCCAGCCCCCCAGCTCCACAGTGAATCTCCAACCACCTCTGCCTTGAGCCCCCTGTCACCTCGAGGAAGGCGGTGGGACCCTGGTATCCTATCTCATGGCCAGGGAGCCACACCTGCCCCTGGGCACAGGCCTCGGCCACAGCAGGCCGGGGGACCTCAGGGGGACACCTCCTGACAGGTGTTTGCTGAGCTCTGGGCTCTGACCTTTGGCCAGTGGCCCCTGCCCCGGGCCCTGCCTCTCCACGCGCACTTTCCAGCCCTCCTGGCCTGCGCCTCTGTGCCAGGGCCATTTTCCTCATCTGTGAAGTGGAGATGGTGAGGCAGGTGCTGCTGCTTGCCTGGCCGGGGCGTGGGGGTGGGCTGAGGTCAGATGGAGGGGAGAACACTTTCCACTTTCGGGGCTACTGATTATTCTTTTATCCATGGTTCTGCTGTGCTGGGGGAAAGGGGAGTGAACCCAGGGGCAGGTGCTGGGCTGCCCTGCTTGTCAGAGATCCACTTCTGGACCCCTCCTTCCTGAACAAGGCCCCTGCAGGGAGGCATCATATCCAAGGGCCTCCTGGGAGGGCCTCTCCTGAAGGCCACTGAGCAGTAAAAGCGGGCGAGCAGGTGTAGCTCAGTTGGTTGAGTGCCTGCTTCCCATGTAAGAGGTCCCAGCTTCATTCCTTGGTGCCGCCTAAACCCTGAGGCAAGCAAAAGTCTTCAGAGGGGACACTCTTCAGACCTCCTTTCAAATTAGGAACAACGAGCAGGAAGTGAGTAGTGTTTAAGTTAGTGGCCAGGTGAGGGAGAGAGGACTGAAGGACCCCAGGCAGGTCCGTTCAGAGAGGGAGGAGCCGAAGACACCGTGGCTGTCCCAGCCGGAGGTCTGAGGTGCCCTGCGGGCAGTCAGGGCTCCAGGTGGCATCTCCCGGCCACTAGCTGGACAGGGTCCCAGGGAAAAGGGACTTTGCTTAGTGCAGGGTGGGCCCAAAGGAGATGCTACTGAAGCATTGAAAATCTCGATTGTGGCACTTTTCGGGGCCACTTTTCCTAATCAAATCCATTCTTTCGGTCAAGTAGGGTCCACTTGCGGCAGAAATTCGCAGGTAGTGGGAAAAGTCATCTGAGTAAACAGGTTAAAACCTGCTGTCGCCAGCTCCTCAGGGGCCCCAGCTGCATGAACCCACAGCGGCGCCCCCCGCACCTGCCCGCGGCCCGGCGGCGCCCGCACCTCGGCCCCACGCGAGCCGAGAGCCCGAGCCCCGCCGCGCGCGCCGGCCTGCGCACGGTGCGCTCTGCGCAGGCGCCGCGTCTGCACGCCGCAGCCTCCAGGCGGCGCCGAGCTGGGGCGGAGGCGGAGGTTTGCCGCCCATGTG
This sequence comes from Cabassous unicinctus, assembly GCA_029593785.1. NCBI lineage: Eukaryota > Metazoa > Chordata > Mammalia > Cingulata > Chlamyphoridae > Cabassous > Cabassous unicinctus. The sequence continues at coordinate 10,258 of JAQZBX010087940.1, read as the reverse complement.
GAGGGGCGGGGCGCTGGCAGTGCGGACTTCTGATTGGCTGGGCGCAGCCTCCCTCTCTCCGCCCTTCTAGCGGGTCTTGGGAGGGACTCGCGTCGCGGTGCGCGGACCGGGGAGGAAACGGCGGGCCGGGAGGGGCGCGGACATCGCAGGGCGAGGGGCTGGCTCCCCTGAGACCGGAAGAGGACATCTGTGGCGTGTCCGCGGGGTGCATTGGCTCCACAATCTAATTTGTGTTATTTTATTCTTTTCAATTACGGCAGTTTAAGTGCATAATTAACTTGAGTTTCAAATTTCACACCGTTATAAGAAAGCTCATAAATAAAATTACACGTCAGGGAAAAAATCCGTGGCCGACTTATAGCAAATGCATGTTTCTAAGTGAGCCAAGGTTGAGGGTCTGCTGCTCGGCCAGCCCGCCCCCTTTCATTTTTTTCTCAGCCTTCGAAAGCTGTTATGTTATCAAGGGAATCAGATTCGTGGGTGGCTTTTACCCGCACATTTGGGCGACTGTTAGGCTTCCAGGCCTTGTGTGGGATCCGATGGTGAAGAGAGCAGGCCAGGGCCCTGCCCCGAGGGCGAGGGCAGGCGGGGAGGGTTTCAAACTCTGCGAGGGCAGCAGAGGAGAAGGGGCTGGTGCGCCGGGAGAGGCGCGCAGAGCTTTGAGGAAGTGTCGTCTTGAGGGCAGCAGGGGCCCAGCCCCTACCCACAGAGCCTTCTAGAAGGTTAACTTGGTCTCGGTTCAGAAGAGGACCCGGGGGGCGCCCTTGTGAGGCTGGAAAAGCCCAGGCGGAGGAGGGGCGGGTGGGGGATGCCCGGGGGCGGCTGCCTGGCATGGGAGTGGTTGCTGTGGAGAAAAGCACCTGGAATGACTTCCAGTACATTCTTTTCTTGCTCCAGAGAGAAACTGTCACTGGAGAAGGAGGCCAAAGAAGGCCTGGCGGGGTTAACAAAAAAAAGTATGAAATTAAAACCTGGGTTCCAGAGCACAGATGTGGAAGAAGGAAGCGAAAGAGCAGCAGGAAGGTGCTTGCTGAGGCTGGGCCAGCTGCTGGCGGAGGCCGGAGGCTGGCCCCGGGGGCTGGAAATGGTGGGACATGGTTCAAGCAACAGCCCGGAAGGCGTCAGAATAAAATCAGGATAAACTGCTGGGTCAGCGTTTGTCCTGAATTGGGGACGTACCAGAGGAAATTCCTGCGAAGAATAAGTGTGTGTGTATGTGTGTGTTCCCTTTGTTAGCCTGAAAGTTGCCAGATCCTGCCCAATAGGGGCAGAAACTGAGAACAGTGAAGAGCTCGCCCCAGCCCCACCCCGTCGTCACTCCCTACCTGGACCCTCGCTGTGCCTTTATTTACCAGCTGCAGACAGTGCACATATCAGTTGCTTCTTGTCTGCCTCCTGCAAGTGTCCTGAGGGCAGGCACCTTGTCTTCTTTGCTGTAATCTGAGAGCCTAGCATATGCGGGCACATAGGAGATGCTCAATAAATACTTGTTGAATGAATGAGTGAAGCAGATTCTTTGCAAGGGAGACAAACGGCCGCCCTAAGCCCACGCAGCCCTTCCACCCCTGGGTGGCTCTGACCACTTGGCACTGGGTGTGGCCGTGGCAGCACCAGGTTCCCGCGTCCCAAATCACTGCCACCTCCTGCCTATGAGTCCTGGAGGGCCGGGCCAGGGCAGAGGCCTGCACACGAGCGTCTCACCTGCGGGAGGTGGTAGGGAAAGGGGACCGTGCAGTGTCAGGAGGATGGTGTCAAAGGAATGGAGGAAAGTAACCTTTACTGATCACTTGCTGTGTGCCCACCACGGCTGCAGGTGTTTTCCATGTTTTAATATAATCCTTAAACAGCTGTGTGGGCTGGAATTTCCTTCCTTTTATACAGATGCAGAGAATAAAACTGACCCGCACAAGGTCAGCACTCAGGCACAGGCATAGCTGCCCCAGGGCCTGTGCTCTTTCCACTGCGCCTGCGGCTGCCCAGGAAGACAGGGAGGGCCTCTGAGAGCAGAGAGAATGGGAGGGTCCCCGAGGACAGAGCCAGCCCTGCTGCTGAGGACACGTGGCGCTGACATGGGGGCAGAGCAGGAGCCTTAGTGAGAGGGAGCAGAGAAGCTCAACTTTACCCTTTAGGATGGCAGGCCAGGGCAAGGTTTGAGGAAGGAGAGACCTGTGTTTTAGCAGCATTGTCCTAGTGGCAGCATTTGGAGGGCCACGTGGAGGCCGAGACGCCAGTTAAGGGGCTGTGGAAAGACCTGAGGCCTGAGGTGGCGGATAGAGGCCGGTTCTGGGGAGGTTGTGGGGGAAGCCCAGGGCAGGCCGAGGCGCACAGGCAGGCCTGGAGGGCTTGGGAACTGGCCACAACCAGGGGTGCTCGAGGCCGCCTGTCTTTTCTCGGTAGTTGGGGTGGGTGGAAGAAATCCAGATGGTAAGTGAGATCTTGACCAGGCCTTTAGCCTCGCTGGGTGTTTTCTACAGGCTGACACCCCTCTGCATCGCCGTAAACCACATATTCATCAACTGCACTCACAAGTGGTCTGAGACCCACATCACCTAGGCTCTAACTCTGGGTCTCGCCCCAGGCCAGCGCAGCCTCCCGTCACCGTGCTAGCTGTTTGCCCCCTCAGTACTGGCACCCACCACATGCCCAGTACTCTGTCTTTTAACTCCTTCTCCCATGGTTCAAGCTGGCGGCTGTGTCTACGAAGGCTTTGCCTTTTCTGGGTGCTCCCCAGGGAGCATGTCCTCCCTGGGCGCTGCCTTGGAGTGAGCTGCTGCTTCACGTGGCCCGGGTGCCGGTTCCCACCTTCCCAGTAGCTGCCTCCAGGCGGAGCTGGGCCTTCGAGTCCTGGGGAGCTGGCTCAGCTCCTTTGGCCGAGAACATCTAGCGACCATGCTTTAGCCTTGGGAAGGGATGGGGAGGAGAAGCCACGTGGAGATATAGGGAGACGTGACTGGAGGTGAATTTTTATCTTTATTTAAGGCAATGAAATAATAATATTATTTGTCAACTTTGTTCAGGCAACATCCTAGCGTTCCATGAATGTTGACCGATGTGCAGAAATTGAATATACATTTTCTCTGTCTTCACTTAATAAGATACATCATTTGCACTTTCGGTATTTGTCCCGAAGCACTCATGCTAGTCACCGAGACTCTCAGAGAACAGAGTATGACGTGGTGAGGAGACCTGAAGAAATATGTCACCGTCCCCGCCCTCAGATCCACTCGGGAAGACGGGCCAAGCCGTGTTGAAAAGCTCCAGGGGTCAAGGTCCTGTAATCGAGGATTGAGCGAATGGGAGGGCGTGAGGCGGAAGTGAGTGGTGGGAGGTGGGAGCTGGGCTGGGTGGAGGGAGCTCCTGACTGTGCCCACCCTGAGGTCTCCTCGCTCATCCTCTTCCTCAGCTGCTTGCTTCTCTACGACGGCCTCGCCTCTCCTGCTCGCAGGCCTGGGCACCCTGTGCAGTCACCACAGGGCCAAGGCCATGGCTGCCAGGAACACCCCGTTTGGCATTTACCTACGCAAATTTTACATTGACCACCGATGAGCAAAACGGGGCAGTGCACGGATCGTCTGGGGATGTGGGGCTTTTCCTGGAATTCCCCCTTGAGTGAAGTGGCAGGGGACACAGTGATGACAGCTCACCGAGGCCCCTCTCTGCACACAAGGGCAGTAGACGGGGTGGAACTGGGATGCTCCCTTGCAAATCCGGGCTCCCCCAAAATTGGGGTTTCTTGGCTCTTTTTGAAGGGGCTCACTCTTCATCTGTCCCACAGGCCCCCGGGCGTCTTCCTGCCACCCTAAGGGGCTTGCTCTGCCTGGGGCTTCAGAGAAGGAGCAGCTGCCCCGGGGGCACAAAGGCGTGGTCAGGGAGAGAGGTGGTCTGTCTGAGGGTCTGCAGGGGTCTTCAGCAGACTTGTTGCGTGGGGAATTGTGGGACCAGTAGAGCCAGAGTTCTAACTTTTTCAGAGAAGCTGTAAATCTGGATTTTTCTGTGAAATCTCCTGAGGGGTCACCATTTGCAACCCGTTCAAATGGCGTAAAAACACCTCCCGGGCTTCCAATTCAGATCCCAACCAGCAAGCAGTGTCCATCCACCTCTGCAGCCCAGGTGGCAGCAGCCTGGCCCGTGGCTGCGCCCTCCGCAGAGAGCCAGCCCGGCAGACGCCGGCGCGACAGGGCCAGGAGCCAGGCCAAGGTCGTGCGGGGTTACCGGCTCACCGTCGTGCTTTCCAGCTTCTGCTCACACTCCTGTCCTGCCAGGCGGCCGCGGTGGGTGAGGAAGAGGCGGCAGGGGCAGCGGGTGACACATTAGCCCACCCTCACTGCAGGCCCAGGAGGCGGCAGAGATCACCCCCGCGGCCAGGACGCTGGCTTGCGCCGACCCCCCCACCCTTTGGGGAAGCTGAACCAGACCGCCCCCCACGGAAGCTCTGAGGGCCGGGTACTGAGCCATGCTCTGCAGCTTGCTCTGCCCTTGTAATTTGTGGGGAAACCTAAGAAGAAATGTATTTATTTGCTTTGTATGTGTTTGAGGTTGAGTTGATTTTGTTTTGACACATTGGTTCAAAATAAGATTGACCCTTTGGAAAATCAGCTTGCTAAAGCCATGTGCTCAGCTGCTGGAGGGGGTTAACTGAAAACAGCCACGGCACAGGGACATGGCCAGAGGCCTCCAGGCTGCAGGAACCCCAGAGGAGGCTCGTGCTGGCTCTGAGAGGGCAAGTTCGGCTTCAGAAGCAAGAGCGAGTGAGGGGAAGTTTTTTTAGTATGGTTTTTTTTTGTTCTGTTTTCAGGTTACCAGGGCTGGGGGAGGAACCCAGGACCGCACATGTGGGAAGCTCGTGCTCAGCCACTGAGCCACATTTTCAGGTTCCCTGAGTTGGTTTTTCATTTGTTTGCTTGTTGTTTGTTTCTAAGAGGCACCAGGAACCGAACCCGGGACCTCCTGTGTGGGAGGCAGGCACTCAACTGCTTGAGCCCCATTTGCTTCCTTGTTATTTTAGATTTATTTTACTTACTGTTTCTTTTTATTTATTCCCCCCCTCCCCCAGATGGTTCCCTCATCTGTCTGCTCATGTTTGCTCACCTTCTCCAGGAGGCACAGGGACCGAACCCGGGACCTCCCACATGGGAGGGGAGCGCCCAATGGCCCGAGCCACATCCGCTCCCCCTTGTTTTTTAATTGAAGATGCTAAAGGAGCTGGCCGGGCATACTGGAGACCTCACAAGAGTAGGAAACAGTAAAAGGAATCCCCGGCACGCTGTTGAACTTGGGTAGCTGTACGCCTGCACTCGCGAAGGCCCAAGTTCATGTGATGAGAGTAGTTTCTGACTTCCTGTTTTGGTGCTTTATTTACCTACGGCAGACCTCTTCCCCCCGACTCCCTGGGGGCCACGCAGCACTGTCCACGCTGCCTTCTCACACGCTGGCCCTGCTGTCTCCCACCCTGACTGCAGGCTGTTCACGGCAGCAGCTTCTCAGCCACAGGTGGTCTCCAGGGCCTGGCGCTCGAGGCGGGGATGGCAAATGAAGAGCTGTTTCATTTTAATGATACAGCTACCTATTTACTGCTTTAATTTTACAAAGGACTTAAAAGGAGCCCAGAAAGGAGGGGATGGGTCTCCTGTTTGGCCAGATTAGCTCAGGCCTGTTCACTGGGTGACACTCCCAGGCAGACGTTCCTTTGGGAGGAGGGACTGCAAGTGTGGGAGAACCCTCCCTACAGGGGTTGGGGAGACCTGGTAATTAGGCATCGTGGCAAGTTCATGAGCATGTTTTGTGACATGACTTGGGCAGGGGTGGGGTGGATGTTCATTTAGCCTAAGACATGGTGGGGCCTCGATTGGGCTGGCACTTTCCAGTGGGGAGGAGTGTCCTTGAACTCCTGCTCTAAGGTCCAGGATGACCCTACAGTGGACCGGTTGCCTTGATGTGAGTTAACAGGAGGCCTAGAAGCACCCGGCAAGCTGGGACCATTTCATTTCCTTGGCTTCAGTTTCCTGGGCTGTCAAGAAGGTTCCGTCACACTCTCAAGTGCTAGGATTCTGACTTGCCCTGACCCTCAAAGGCCTTTTCCAGGCAAACAATTAGGCCCCAGGTGTAGCTGGGACTTTCCAGCCCGGGGGTGGTGGAGCCTGGCAATTCTCTTTAGGGTGGTCTTGGTCAGGGAATGAGGCAGGTGGGATGGGCAAGCCCTCAGGTGCAGGGCCCCCAAAAGACCTCCTGATCCTGCCCTGCAAAGTCCAGGTGGAGGCTGAGGAGCCGCAGATGTTAATACTGGTCCACGTGAGGGGGGCCTCAGCGAAGACCACCCGGCTTGCCGGGGGCTGGCAGTCTCTGCGTCTCCATTCTTTTCTGCTGAGATTAGACAATCCATGGAAAGAACTAGGGACAGGGCCGGTCCTCAGTCAAAGTCCCCTGGCTCAGGCGCTGGTGCAGCCAAGTGGTGGGTGGGACACCTCCGGAGGCAGCTCGCCCGGATTCAAATCACCGCCACCCGCCGCCACGGTGTTCCCAGGGCAAGTGACAGCTTCTCCCGTGCTGGTTGCCTCACTTTAAGTAGGGTGTGCTGGCGTTAATAGTATCTTTTAGGGAACCTGTGGGGACTAAGTTACATGCTTAGAAGAGTGGTGGCACATGTAAGTGTCACGTGTGTGTCGGCGAAGGCTGGTGCTCCCACTGTCCCTTCCTGCTGGGTTTGGTTTCACGGAATGTAAATTTGGGGGACAGCAAATGCAATTGTCTGTGGCAGGTAAAGGCTATGTTTGCACCGACTGGGGAGCACAGGAGAGGGTGTCCAGAGGTGGAGGTGGAATTAGGAATTAGGGACACTGGTTTAAGATTAAAAAGATTTTAAGATTTAAAACCCCCCAGCAAATCTGAGCGATTCTTTCTCCACCACTGTGGTTCTGAAGTAGGCGAAGCAGGCTCCAGTTAAGCCAACTGACCCAATACGCCACCTCTCTGCGCAGCCATCTCCCTTCTCCTCTCCCAAACATGGACTATTCTTCCTTTCCCTTGAAACTTTGCAGAAATCCTACCGCGTTAGCTGTTAGACATGGTGGGAAGCGGCGGAGCGGCAGGGTCAGGCAGACAGATGGGGCTTGTCACTTTCTAGGGGTGTGATCTCAGGCAGGTTACCTGACTTCCCTGGGCCTCGCTCCCCTGTGAGCTAACACTAGCTTGCTGCGAGGATGACATTAAGTAAGGCCACATACGTGCGCACGCCTGGCACACAGTAGGTCCTTCCCTTCTGAGCCAAGCCCTCACAGACCACTGGTTCTGGTTACCCGGTGCCTCCAGCAAGCACCAAGGCTTGTGCATCTTCAGAGCAGCTATAGTGGGTGCGTGTGGAACCTCCTGCTTTGTTGTTCTAGTACTTGCCATTCCTACTGGTCTTTTCTTCACCTCCTCCCTCTGAGATGTCTAGTAGCTCTGGCCACTAGTTTCTCAGGGTAGAGCTCCGTTTCCTTGGCTCGTCCCTGGGGCTTGGGGCTGCCTGCAGCGCTGAGCTCCAGTCCGCGGCATGCCTGGGTGTGCAAAGCCGAAAGGCCTTTTTTGAGGGGAGCTTGTGTGTACAATATAGCTAGAGAGTGACCTTGTCCAGGGAGCTGTCTCCCCTTGAAAGGGGATTAAATGCAGGGGAATAAAGAGGCAATTTAGATCATAAAATGGGGGCAGGAAAAGACCAAGAGGCTGGGGTGGGCTCTGGCGAGGCAGGGGAGGGGCCTCAGTAAATAGAAACGTTAAACACGGGCCTCTCCCAGCTCCACCCTCGCTTTAAAGCCCCCAGTTTGCAAAGTTTGGCCCCAGGGGCCTCCGCATGACCCCAATCCAATTCCTCTCAACTCTCCAGTGATGGCTGAAGGTGGGAAGATAAGCTGGGCTCCTTGAACCAGACTACCCCCAGGGAACCTGAGGGTGCAGCTGAGCAATATAAACTGGGTGGGGGTAAGGGTGAGCCGTGGAGAGGGGGTGGGACTGGGGAGATAAGGCCAGCCTTCCTGTGCCTGCTGGGGTGGTTGCTACAGCCAGTGGCCAAGGCCTGTGCTGGGGCAGGGGCCAAGCTAGGGGTGAGGGATGGGCTGGGGGGCAGCGCTGGCCCCCCAGCTAACCAGTGGGGGATGCAATTAGGGTAAAATCTGGAGCTAATGAGCTGTGCCACAATAGGACAAAGGAAATTAATTACCACAAGCCTGGGCTCAGGACGAGGAGAATCCACCCCAAGCGCCTGCCTCCTGGCCCATCCTCCCTCCCTCCTTCCACCGCCCCCCTGGGCTCACACCTGCGGCCCAGTGCACTGTGCCCCACATGCAAACGCTCCTCTTCCCTCACTCGGCCTGCTGCCTCTGCAGTACTTGTTCCTTTGTGCTCTTCTGGGGAGAGAGGGAAGAGGGGGGCTCCTGGCTCCCAGGGGTAGGCTGAGTGGCAAAAGGTGAACCCAGGGCTGTTGCCTAGGCATTGAGGCAGGCAGGACAAACCCCAACCAGCAGTCAAGAGAGAAAGAGGAAGCTTCAGGCCGCCAGGGTCCCCCCACCCTGAGGGGCGGGTCCAGGAGGCGCCTCGGGCTCTGTGCGGGGAGCCCAGCCCCAGTCAGTGCTGGCTCCTGCCCCTGGGCCCAGGGCCACTCCTCGCCAGCCTGCCTCCCCAGCTCTTGGCTTCCTAGCCACAAGGCTTCTTTCTCAGCCCCCAAAGGGCCACCCAATGTAGGGAAGCCCCCAAGAGATCAAAGTGGGAAGGCCAGGGGGCCAATGAAGTCAGGAGCCGGCACCCACTCACAGTTCTGGTGAGTAAAAGGTGCACTACTCATGGCCCCCTGTGCCCTTTCTGTTTGTGGGCAGGGCCAAGGGGGCCCCAGGCCTGCTTCCTGCAGAGCATGGAGACCTGGGGTGGCATGGAGCTGCGGCGGGGGCTTCGGGAGGCCTCGGACCCAGGACCCAGGGCACGGGTGCCTGGTGTGCGAGGGCAGCTCCTGTGCTGGGCGGGGAAGGAGACCAGGCCAGGGGCCCTCGGCCGACAGCCCGGCGAGTCCAGGCATCCCAGCGTAAGCCCGAGGCGACAAGAAGCCTGCGTGGAGGCCACCTCCCCGCCTCCCTCGAGCGGCCCCGCTGTCCTGCGTCCCCCGCTGTCGTGCGTGCCGCGCTCGGCGGGCAGCCCGGCCCCCCACGCCCGCCCCTCATTATGATCTCAGGGCAGCTTCCATCTCGGCCTCTGAGGCCCTGGATCTGAGGGGGCCTGGCGCCCGGCACGTGAATGAACCTCGCTTCGCTTCCAGCCTCCCCTTAGTCTCCACCTTCAGCAGGGCCGGGCTCCGCTCCCTTCAGAAAGCTGCTGACTGTCTGGCGCCTGCCTCTTCACAGACCCCACTCTGCCGCCCTAGCAAGTGCTAGTTTTCCTCATGGCCTCCTTAGGGATCCTAAAATGTCACAACGAAGGCACTCACCGCCTAGTCAGACCCTCCCAGGACTTTCGGGACTGGCCAAGTGACCTGGGCCCACTTATTTTATGCCGTGGAGATGGCGCCTGTGCTCCACCTGCCTGCAGGCGCGCGTCACCCGGGGAGACCCCGAGCCCAGCGCCTCCTGAGCCCTGGCTTCCAGGCTGGGTCACGCATGCAGGGAAGCGCCAGAAGCCCTGGGCTTGCTCCTGACTGGGGAGGCTGTAAAACCTGTCTTAGGCTCTCTACAAGTCATTTTCTCTCCTGGGAGAATAACGCCAGGTGAGTTCAAGCTTCAGGTAGGCTGAAAGTGAGCAGCTGGCTGGGTCTGGCTATTCTTTACTGTGGAATATGCCGTCTTCATTCAGGAGAAAGCACCTAGGTCTACAAGCTCCAGCTGTGGGATTAGGCGCCTACAACCCCGCCCCTGCCTGAGCAAGGAGGGTCCTTAGCATCACCCACCACCCAGGCTCTGCCTCTGGCCGGGCCCACCCGGCTGCGTGAAGGCCTTGCCTTCAGTCCAGGGGAAGGTCTTTGTTTACTGATTGTTGGGGACCGAATAGGAACTCAGTCTAGGGATCACTGGTCCCAGGGCCCTCAGCTGTGGCTGCGAGGGCACCTCTCCTTTCCTTCCTGTGGAACGCACAACTGACCTGGCCTCTCTCCACCTGATCGGTGCTGGTGGCCTGCCCTGACCTGGAGATCGTCCTCCTCCTAAACGGGTAGTACAGTAGTTCTCCAAAGGCGGCTGGACTAATAGCATTGGGGTCACCTGATGGCTTGTTAGAAATGCACATTCCCGGGCTCCACCCCAGGCCT
>JAQZBX010087939.1:0-12804 GCA_029593785.1 Cabassous unicinctus | reverse complement strand
TTTACTAAACCAATTGAAAATGTTATAGACTTCACTCCTAAATATTTGAGCATGTATTTTCTAAAAACAAGGCTTCCCACTGCATAATAACAGTCTATTTATCATACTCAGGAAATTTAACTAATAGCATTAACTAATCTACAGTCGTTATTCAAATTTTCCTCGTTGTCTTAATAATGCCCTTTATAGCTGTGCTACAGCCTTGATTCTTGCTAAGGTGCCAGCAGTTTTATTTTATTTTAAAAATCTAGGCTCAATGGCATTTAGTTGTCATAAAATAGTCATCTTTGGCGGTATCATGAGAATAGTACCAGGTCGTACGTTAAATGCTTTTTTTTTTTTTAGTGGTACATAAAATAATGGTGACTCTTACAATCAATGGTATCCTACGTTTAATAAAAGACACTGGTGTGACAACAGCTAGAGGTCACTGAACTCTTTCATGTGCTAGGCATTTTAAATATATCATCTCATTTAATACTCACAACCACCTTGTGAGGAACATACTATTGTAATTTACATTATAAACATGAGAAAAAGGAGGGCAAGGTCACAAAGCTAGTAAGTGAGAGCCAGAAATGAACTTAGGCTTTTCTGAATCCCAACCTGTTCTATATTCCTTTCTGCCTCCTGTCACTACTCTATCTCCAGCTGCTATCCAGTCTGTTTTCATGGATTGTGTTTCCTCTTTCTCAATAATTGTTCAAATCTACATGTCCTTCATGTCCCAGTGAACACTCTACTTCCTTGTGGAACCTTCCCTGACCACTCCAACCATGGTATGATCTCCCTCCTTTAAACTTCTTTTGTGCATAGCAGTTTACACTAGTCGTCTGTAACATCGTATTCTTGAGGTCATTTTCATATTCTGGAGGTTACATTCGTATTCTGGAGGTCATCTTTTTTGGTCTCTCCAATATATTTAAGCTCCTATGAAATCACAGGTCAGTTTCACTCTTGTGTTTTATATTCCAGCAAGTAGCAATAAGTACATGGGGGGCAGCTCATAAATCTTGGAAATAAGTAAGAAAAAAGAAAGGCCTATCAACTCAGCTGCCGGCAAAGTATATGACTAAAACCACAGAACAATTTATTCACTACAAGGTAAGCTCTATGAGGGCAGGGACCATGTTTATTGATTATAAAATTTCCTCATTGTTGTATTTTCATCACAATAGTTGGTCCTCTATAGGCAGTTGATAAATATTTTCAAATTAAGGAATGACACTTTTGTTACTGTTGTTGTCTTAGAGCATTGCATAGGAATCAAAGACCCACCATTGAATAATCCCTGACTTTGCAGAGCTTTCTATTATTCACAAAATACTTTACATGATTTCATTTAAATCTTACAACAACCTAGCGAGATAGTTAAGTATGATGATCTTAAATTTGTAGGTGGGGGAACTGAGGTTCAGAGAGGTTAAGTGACTTGTCCCATGAAAGTAGCAGAGCTGAGGCATAATTCCACTAGTGCAGCATTGCCGCTGTAATTATTTTTTAAAAACTGAGAGCAATTATATGCGAAGAACAAATAAAGTACTTTAGAATGCCAAACTTCAGGGAATGCAACTTAATTTTATTACTACTTTTGAGCTCCTAGCAGCTGAGGAGGAGGACTTGATATGTGGATGTAACCCAAGGAAGCACAAAATAATGAAGAGGAGTGCCAGCTTTCAGAAACCTAGAGGAACAGGGCCGTGATATTTACGAGAACATCAGGATGAGGGAGAATTGACAGGCAAGGCTGCACTGGAGGAGAAAAGGAAGTTTCTGCAGAAATATGGTCAAAGGTTCTCCCTCCTGCTGCTGACGGCCCTTGCATCTTGTGGAAAGGCTCTAGACTGCAGGATGACCTCAATCCTCAAAAGAAATTCTCCAACTGGGCAAATATTTCCCTGCTTGTAGGCCAGTTTGAGCTTGCTCGGAGGCGTTAGCTTTGTCCACCTCCCTGTGATTTCTTTATTCATGGGTGTGTAACACAGGCTTTTGAACATCAATAGCAGTGCTTCTCAGCCCTCGTCTTGACATGCCCCAAGGTGGCTCCAGTTTTTTCAGGGGGTGTCTTGTAATTCTCTGAACTGGTTTACTTTAAATTTATTTTAGAAAGAGATACACACCATTCCAGATGTTCCTCTGTGGTCTGGGGAGGTGGAATGGGGAGCTGTGTGTCACAGAAGTAAAACAAAACAAAACTAGAAGAAAAGTCTGAAGTTATGAAAGACTGAGAAGCTCTCATCTGCGGTGGTTAGAAGTGTTCAGTGTGTCTTAATCACTGATTTATCCCCATGTCTAGAAGAGGTCCTGGCACATCAGAGTAGATATATTTAATAAATATTTGTTAAATGAAAACTGTTGAATCAATGAATCTAAGACTATGCATGTATGGGAGTGGAAACAGTATGTGGGAAATGTCTAAAGAAGTACAAAGGTGGAGGAATCTGGGGTTGCAGTTCAGTGTGCCCACAGGAGGTGGCATGGGTGAAAATCCAGGAGACTATGTGGACATGCGTGGCTGCCTCCGGTCTGAGATTTTTCAGACAATCCTAATTTAAGATATTTTGTTCCATTACTCCCATAAGAAAATCATCTTTATTAGACCTGCTTTTTGTTTGGAAAATACCTTCACTGGGGAAGGCAGAGGCCTTCTCTGTGTGGAGTGTGGCTGTGACAAGGCAGGATGTGTGAACCATGGCATATTAAAGAAAACATTGTGTGTTCCAGATCGAGGGGATCTCCATAAACATTTATAAAATGCAGGCGGAAACAAGCTGCCCTGAAGAAGAGCTGACCAACACAATAAAGAGGCGAAGTGAACCCTATGAATATAAGAGATTAGAATTATTGGTTAAGGACTCTAAACGAAGTATATTTAAAATGATTAAAGAGATAAAATAATGAAGAAAAATTACAAGTAAAGAGCAGGGCCCCATTTAAAGGTAAGGACACAGTTTTTAAAAGAACAAGTGAGAGTTCTAGAAATTGTAAAAAATAAAAACTTATTGAAATAAAAAATGTAATGCATTGGCTACAATCACTTTAAAAAGAATTTAATATTACTTTGTAAAATTGAAGATGTTCATGCTCTATCTCTTTAAAAAGTCATAAGCACAAAGGTAAACACTGGAACAGAAACACAAGCCTTCCTAAATACCAAAAGTAATTAAAAAAATAGAATAGCAAGGAGAAAAAAAACAGAAAAAAAGCAAAAGAAATAATAGCAAAGAAAACACATCATGAAAAAAAGAAATACAATAATATATGTAATACACAAGGTAATTATGACATAAAATAATATATCAGAGTTGAGACCAAAAATATTAGTTATATTAATAAATGTGAATGGGCTGAACTCACCTGCTAAAAGAAAAAGATATTCAATTGTGGCACACAAAGCAAGACCCAATACTGTGTGGTGTGCAAGAGTTATATCTAAAACAAAATGATTCAGAGAGGCTAAAAATAAAGGGATGGGCAAATGTGTACCAGGCAAATGGAAATAATAAGAAAGTGGGGGCGTGATCATGATATGAACAAAGTAAAATTCAGGCCAAAAAATAATTAAACATGGCAAAAAGGATACTGTATCCTAAGAGCCAATTTCGCAATGTAGATAAAACAGTTATGAAACTCTATGCCCCAAAACTCAGCAACTGTCTTTAAAAAAGTAAAAACTGCAGGAGATGCCAGGAAATCTAGATAGAAACACATTGATAATAGGAGATTTGAACACACCGCTCCTGGTTCAAAACAGATCAAGAGGCAGAAATATAAGGATATAGGAGAACTAAACAACATAATCAATAAAATCCATTTTATTGATATATACTTAACTTTAGAAACTAATAATAGGAAATACACCTTTCTTCTTAACTGTCCATGGAATAGTTACAAATATTGATCAAATATTAGATCACAAAGAAAGCATCAATAAGTTCTATAAAATAGAAATATTTTAAAATAATACTTTCATATTGTAGTGCAATAAATCTAGAATTGAAAACAAAATAAGACAACAACAAAAAAACTCTTCCAACTAGAAATTTAAAAATCTTCTATTAAACAACTCTTGAGTGAAAGGGAAAATATGAGCCAAAATTATAGAACAGCTAAAAAAGAAACACCAAGTAATAAAAACACTACATATCAGGGTCTATGGGATATGTTTAGAGATCAGAGGAAATTTCATAGCCTCAATCACCGTATATCAATAAAAATAAATGAAAATAAATGAATTATATTGCAACTTAAAAAGCAAGAAAGAAAACAATAAATGAATGAAAAGAAAGCACAAGGAAATAAATAAAGTAAAAGCAGAAAATAATGAGGATTAAGAATAGAAACCAGTAGGTTAAATAAATAAAAATTCTGGTACTTTGGAAAAAGCAATAAAATATATAAACCACTAGCTACATTAGTCAAACCAAAAAAGGAGAAACACCACTATACCAAATAAGAAAGACAAAGAAGCAGCAAAGATAGGATAATAAAACTTTAACATGTAATATAAATAGAAATGAATGATTCCAACTGATTTTCTAATGAATACTCTAAATGGGTGGGGGGAAAGTGAGGTAGAGGAATAAGACTAACCTAAGTAAAATTTGAACTCAATATTTAGATTATATACATTAAGACAAAAGAAAAAAAAAAAACACTGAAAAAGTACTGAACTCTAGTTATAGGTTTGTTTTTCACCATGACATGACTTAGATATTCTGAAACTGCTTTTTAGGTCTTTTAGTATTGAGCAAATAAAGAAATATTTACCATTCACCACTAAAAGGAATCAATGGTCCTTGGAGAAATGGCTTATTCCAGGGCTGGGGCAGGGAAACTACAAAATGTGTTTAGAACATTTTATCGTGCTTGAAAAATAGTGGGGATGATCAAAAGGACACAGGAGTCAGCTGGAAGGGACACCTGCTGATCAAATCTGGGACAATTTTAGGGTCAAAATAAAGAATAATAATAATAATAATGGATTATAAATCACAGACTAAAATAAGAATCTGTGAGATCATTGTGACATACATGAATGGAGAAGGAAAACTCTTCTTTGTAGAATGCCAAATATAGTAATATATGTAGAAGGAATGATGGAGTTAAGCAGTCACTATTTGGCAACCATCATGGTAATAAATTATTCAGGCAAAATCATCCACTGATACTAGTAGTTTAAGGAAGAACTTGATATTTACATAATCTCAAAATATCACCTCACAAAATTCTTGTTAATTAGAAAGGAAAAATAATGACTTTATAGTGCAGAAACTTGGCATATACCTCCTTTAACAGATGATCAAAATGACATCACCATCGATGCTACAAATGTACATTATGTGCTTCTTCATATGATGCACTAGAAGGACACAACATTCCTTCACTGGAGTTCCCTGCTAAAATTCACCACCTGAATGTACTCATGAGGAAACAGTAGCCAAACCTAAATTGAAGGGCATTCTATCAACTATCTGGCCTATTCTCTTGAAAAATATCAAGGTCATGAAAGAGAAAGAAAAATTGAAGACTGTTCTAGATCAAAGGAGAATAAAGGAATAAAAAGACATGACAACTAAGTGCAATGTGTGATCTTGGATCAGATGCCGGATCAGATTATTTATTTATTTATTTATTTATTTATTGCTAGAAAGGACATTATTGGGACAATTGGCAAGATTTGAATAAGTTTTTGTAGGTTAGAAAATGGTATTGCATTAGTGTTAATTTTCTGATTTTGATCACTGTCCTTCAGTTATGTAAGAGAATGTCCTTGATCTTAGGATATATACACTGAAGTAATCAGGAGTAAAGGGGCATGTTATCTGCAACATAATCTCTAATGCAGAGCCTTGCTTTGGTCTCTGCGGCTGGTGACTAAGCTGCGTGTCTCTTTCTCTGCCGCAGCCATGTTGTCTGCGTGAGGAGAAGGGAGAGCAGACGCCTCCCCTGTTGTTGCCACCAAAACTGAAGGAAAGGGCTGAAATAAGGTCTTTACCTTTAGCTGCCTCTGAACTCAGTGACTGCCAGATCTCCAAACATCAAGTCCAACTTTGTCTGCCAACCTGTCAGACATGTTGGCACCTGTGCCAAGTAGGGCCAGAGTTTACACAGATGTTAATATGACTGATCCAGGGAGTAATGGGGTTGTGAGTCACATGTGGTGGAATGGGGATATCAAGATGACTACCCGATGATGGACAACGACCTTCCCAAGGAACAGAGAGAGTCTGCAACTGCAAGCAAGATAGTCCCATCCATCTGCCCCATGGGATCTAAGCCCTCTCTCATTTAGAGGCAGAGTGGGCATCACCATCCCAGAATCCTCAGGATTGGGGAATGAACGATGGACTAGACTAGACTTACTGTTATTCTACCACAGACTTATTGTTAGTCTAGCAATGGAAGAACTTTTATCATTGATGTGGAGGCAGTGGCCACCGGGGGTACTGAGGGGAGGGAGAGGGAAAAATAGGTGTAACATGGGGGCATTTTCAGGACTTGGGAATTGTCCTGAATGACATTGCAATGACAGATACAGGTCATTATGTGTCTTGTCATAACTACAATGTATACTATAATCCACGCTTAGTGCCAATGCTCCAAAATGTGTTCATCACTGGTAACAAATGTACCACACTAATGAAGGATGTTGTTAATATGGGAAAATGTTGGAGAGGCTTAGGGAGCGGGGCATATGGGAATCCCCTATATTTTTTATGTAACATTTATGTAGTCTAAGTATCTTAAACATTTTTTTTAAAGTATGTGTGTATATATATATAAAAGATGACTACCAACTGGTTCGAAAATTAGGCCAGGGTAAATACAGTGAAGTATTTGAAGCAACCAACTTCACAAATAATGAAAAAGTCATTATTAAAATTCTCAAGCCAGAAAAGAAGAAAATCAAGCTTGAAATAAAGATTTTGGAGAATTTGCGAGGCAGTCCCAACATCATTACACTGGCAGACATTGTAAGAGACCTTGTGTCACGAACCCCTGCCTTAGTATTTGAACACATAAACAACGCAGACTTCAAGCAGTTGTACCAGATTTTAACTGACTATGATAATCGATTTTGCATGTATGAGATTTTGAAGGCCCTGGATTATTGTCACAGCATGGGAATTATGCACAGAGATGTGAAGCCCCATAATTTCATGCTTGATCATGAGCACAGAAAGCTATGGCTAATAGACTGGGGTTTGGCTGAGTTTTACCATCCTGACCAAGAATATAATGCCTGAGTTGCTTCCTGATACTTCAAAGGGGTCCTGAGCTACTTGTAGACAATCAGATTTATGATTATAGTTTGGACATGTGGAGTTTGGGTTGTATGCTTGCAAACATGATCTTCTGGAAGAAGTCATTCTTCCATGGACATGACAATTATGAGGATAGCCAAGGTTCTGGGGACAGAAGATTCATATGGCTATATCATCAAATACAACATTGAATTAGATCCACATTTCAGCGATATCTTGGGCAGACACTCCCATAAGTGATGGGAACGTTTTGTTCACAGTGAAAACCAGCACCCTGTCAGCCCTGAGGTCTTGGATTTTCTGGACAGGCTGCTGCGATGACCACCAGTCACAGCTCACTGCAAGAGAGGCCATGGAGCACCCCTATTTCTACATGGTTGCGAAGGATCAGGCTCAGATGGGCTCTTCTAGCATGCTGGGGGCAGTATGCCTGTCAGCAGTGCCAATGTGATGTCAGGGATTTCTTCAGTTTCAACCCTTTCACCCCTTGGACCTCCGGCAGGCTCAGCAGGGAGTGCTGCTGCCAGCCGCCTTGCGATGCCTGTTCCAGCTGTCACTGGCGCTCAGCAGTAATGGTCCCTTCTGTCTATTGATGCTTGAGCAGAGGTGGGGGAACCCATCCCTCTTCTTGATGCAGCTTGCACCTGGCGGGGAGGGCTGGAACACTTTAGAAGCACTGTGTCTGAACCGTCGCTTATGGATTCATAGTAGTTCAGTCATTAAACAAAAAATTATAAGAGGCTGGTTTTCTTCTTTAAAAAAAAAAAACAAAAAAAAACTTGGACTTTTCATAACTCAGGGGATTCCCTGAAAAATTACTTGCAGTTGGAATATTTCAAGGACAATTTCCTCCCCCTTCCAAATTCAGTTCCTCATCACTTAAGAACAAAGATGAACCAGCCTCAATCCTGGATGCTGCGTTTGAGTGATTTCTTCCCATTCCCACCATTTCACCCCCACCAGCCCACATTTGGAGGGGGGAGGGTTGTATCGCATGCTTTTCTCCAGAGATTACCAACATGTAGCTGCTCAAGGGAGGTGGGAAGGAAGGAAGGAGGCAGGAAAGAAAGGAGGAAGAGAGGACCCAATCTATCAGAGCATTGATAGTCACGTATATCACTTTCCTCCAAAAGTGCTTCAGTGGGGTTATCTTGGTGAATCTAGTGGAAACATGTTTTAGTTACATTGAGATGTTAAAAATCTACAAAGTGCACACTGGTCCTAAAAACCTCTGTTCATTGTGAATCATGTCTTATTGACATAACCCTAAATCCAACTTACTTCTGATTTTAATTTCAAAGTTTAGTTAAAATATTTAAAACCTCTGTACCAGGCTCTTTACCTTGTCCTTTCCCTCTTTTATCTCCCAACAGCCTGTGCTCTATAGATGGTAGGAGGGAAGGCAAAATTGTCTTCAGTTTTCTTTGACTTGGCCATTTTGAATTCAGTTAGTTACTGGGCGTATGTTCTTGCTTTTTACAAACAAAACAAATATTGTCTATAAAGGTTTCATGCTAGCAACACTTGAAGGGCTAATGTGAGATGTGGCCACAATGAGTTTCATTTTAAGCTTTCTACCTTCTTTTCCTCCTATTTTCCCCTTCTGTCACATGACATCCAGTGGGAAGACCTGCCCCCTCAGTCATGAAAAGTCATCTGAGAGCAGGAACAGAGCCACTGTCTCCAGTGAAACTGAAAAGTAGACCTATAATTGTGGGAAAACTATAAACTCTCTTGTTACAACCCTGCCACCACTTGCTGTGTGTATATTTATAATACTTGATCCTTCATGTGTGAAAGATCCAGTGTTGGAATTCTTTGGTGTAAATAAATGTTTGGTGTATTAGTCAGCCAAAGGGGTGCTGATGCAAAAAATACCAGAAGTCTGTTGGCTTTTATAAAGGGTATTTATTTGGGGTAGAAGCTTACAGTTACCAGGCCATAAAGTGTAAGTTACTTCCCTCACCAAAGTCTGTCACCACGTGTTGGAGCAAGATGGCTGCCGACCTCTGCAAGGGTTCAGCCTTCCTCTTTCTCTTAAGGTTCCATGGTCCCAGCTTCTTCCAATATTGGCTGTAGGCTGGGATAAGTCTCGTCTCTCTCCTGGGGCTCTTTTCTCTCCAGGCTCAGCTGCTCTGCTCGCTCCACAAGGCCAGCTGTAGACTATCAGGCGAATGGCTCGTCTCTCTTCCTGGGGCCTCTGCTGTGTCTAATGGAACCTTCTCTCTTTCCTCACGTATCTGCTTCTCTGTGTATTTATTTCTTGGGGCTCCAGCACTAAAACTCTAAACTCCTCCTCTGCCATGTCCTTTTCTCTGTGAGTCCCTGCCCACCAAGGGGACTACTGACATGGCCCAATCAAAGCCTTAATCATAATTTAATCAAGTAAAAGTGAAACCTCTGAATCTAATACAATATAATATGCCCAGAGGAAAAGACCAGTTCACAAACATAATCCACTATCTATTTTTGGAATTCATAAACAATATCAAACTGTTACATTTGGTTTGTTTACCCAAAAACAAAAACAAACAAACAAAAACTCAAATGGAAAAATATGTGCATAGAGAGACCATGATAAAACAAACATGGTAAAATATAAAACAACTGGGAGAGTCTAGGTGAAGAGTAAACAGGAGTTCTTTGTACTATTCTTTCAACATTTCTATAAAGTTGTAATTGTTTCAATCTAAAAACTAACAAAAAATAAATATTTAAAGATGTTGGTAAGAAAATGCAGGAGAATAACTTTGTTCTTTTGGAATAGTATAGGATTTTCTGATTTCACATACAAAGCACAAACCATAATGGTAATGAAATTTATGTATAATAAATGGAATTAAAAGACAAACCACCAATGATAAGATATTTCCTATGCCTAGAATTAGTATCGAGAGCATAAAAAAACTACAAATCAATTAGATAATCACAAATGAGTCAATATAAAAGTCAGCAAAGGATATGAATAGGCAATTCACAGAAGAAGGCAGCAAGCATGTGAAAAGATGAAAGATGACCAATTGTGCTACTAATTAAAAAGCAATGTTATACCATTTCACACTTATTCAAATTTGTCCAAAATTATACAGTTTGATAATACCCATTGATGGAGAGGATGAAGGGTAAGGGGTCTTTCTTAATTAGTTCAACAATTCTGGAGATTGTTTAGCAAGACTTTAAAGTTGAAGTTGGGCACTCTAATGAGGGAGAAATTACACTTTTAGGTATACACCCTAGACAATCTCCAAAGGGACTTGTGCAGGGGTGTTCAGCAAAGCATTGCTGCTAATAGTGAACAACTGGAAACAACCTAATTGTCATCCATAGAGAATGGTAAATTATTTGCAGTATAGTCATACCATGCATTTAAGAGAAATGAAATATATCAATATGTGTCATCATGTAGAAATCTCTAAAACAAAATCTTAGGTGAAAAAAGCGGGTAGCAGAAATTTATAGAGTAAAATGTGTAAATACAGAATACAATAATGTATATTGTTTATCAATAAATACTTATCTAGTAAACAGTATAGTGACATGTTTGGAAAGAAAGGGACAAACCAACATTCTCAGTTAACTCTGGGGCAAGAGTAGGGAATGGGATTGGGTGGGATATAAATGGAGATTTGATGGAGTCTACAATATTTTATTTCTTTAAAAACAAAAGCATTTGAAGCAAATATGTGTTAGCAAATATATAATTTGTGTGTTGGATACCTGTGTGTTAAATTACTCTCTGTACCTTAATATTCATCTGAAACCAACCACCCAAACCATACCAAACAACAAAACAAAGCAA
Organism: Cabassous unicinctus; assembly: GCA_029593785.1. Taxonomy (NCBI): domain Eukaryota; kingdom Metazoa; phylum Chordata; class Mammalia; order Cingulata; family Chlamyphoridae; genus Cabassous; species Cabassous unicinctus. The sequence continues at coordinate 1,737 of JAQZBX010087939.1, read as the reverse complement.
AACAAAAAGGTGATATAGTCCCTGCTTTTGGAGGAACTTGGTGGCTTTTAAAGAGAGTCAAGTAAACATTTGATTATAATGTAGTGGGATAAAAGCCACGATATGAATCAGCCAGTAATACAGATAAGAGGTGGGAGAAAGTGAGGGAACATTTCCCAGAAATGGCAAAGCCTTCCATGCCTCTCTCACACACTGAACAAAGTCTTGAAAGACAAGAAAGGGTTACCCGGATGAAAGATAGGCGGTAAGGGTGTTTCAAGCAGATAGTGTCACCTGCAAAATCCCAGAGGGGTGAAACCCCGCTGGTTTGGAAATTGCCAGTGGTTTCTCAGAGCTGGAGTAGAGGAGGGATAGCGAAGAAAGGGACAGAGAGTGTTGGCAGGTGTCCCCTGGCAAAGGCTCTTTAGACCAGATTAAGGAGTTTGATTGCCTTCTGAAGGTGGTGGGAAGGGTAGATTATTTAAGCAGAGGAGTAACAGGTGCATCATGAATTATAAAAGTATAAAATGATGGTTCTGGAGGCAAAATCGGTTTTTTTGTTTTTAAAGAAGAAAAGCAGGCAAGAAATAATAGGGGCTCAAATGAGACCGAGGAAATGGTGACTGAGAGATATCAGAATATATCCAACCAGTAGGACTAGGGGAGGAAATGAGGCGGTATCTTGGGAGGATGATGGAGTGAGAGGGGTCGCGTTTTGTGTCACCTTGATCCCACCTCTGGTCACCACTGATTGGATCAAGGATAAGCATTGTAAAAATGGCTACTCAAAGTATAAAAATGTACAGGGGAAGGACTGAGGATGGTGGTTAATACTGGAATGGGTTTTCGTTTGGGAGATGGATGGGGTATATGTGGCTTTAGATTAATCTAGAATGTGTTTTTTTTATTTTTTATTTTAAAATAAAAGGTGATGCATATGCAACACAGGAAAAATTAACGTGTGTTAATTCTCAGTGGGCACACGGGTGTCATATTATTTTCTGTAGTTTTCTGTCTGGACTATTTAATAACTAAATTTAATAACCAAACGGCAAAAAAAAATACTGTTGGCAAGGATTGAAGGTGCTTAAGTACATGGAAGGCTTTGGAATCTATAAAAGGGTTAAGCCGGAAAGCGGCGAGGGCGGGGAACGGTGCCGTTGTCAGCCTTTGTGTGTGCACAATGCGTCTGCAGAGAAAAGACTCTGGAGACCTGCACCCCGCCGCCGAGCGCGCGTGTGGGTGGGCAGGGGGGAGGCGGTGGGAGCGGGGGAGGCTGTCGCCCCGCCCCCGGCAGCCCCGCCCCGCCCCCTCCGTGACACCGCCTCCGGTTTCCAGGTAACGCGGGGGCCAAACAACGCGGTCCTAGGCGGCCGCTGCCTGCCCGCCCCTCTGCTCTCCGACCCTCGACCCTCTCACGCTCTGATCCATGGCCCTGCCGCTGCTGCCCGGCAACAGCTTCAACCGCAACGTGAGTAGCGAGGGTGCCTGAGGTCAGAGGTCCGGCCCAGGCCTCCTGCCTCTGGTTTTTCTCCTATGGGTTCCCGCAACTTGGACCAAACTTTAAAGCTGATGGAAACCTTACCTCTTCGCCTCCCCTCCCCGCCCTCCCACACCCCCGACTGCATCAGGGAGCTTTTCCTACATTAGTTACATAAGCAGAGTCCTTAAGAAGTGGCAGGGCCCTTGAAGGTAGACGATGATGGTATGATGATAATATTTAATAATAATTGTTGAGTGTTTAAGGTGTGCCAGGAG
>JAQZBX010087938.1:0-12790 GCA_029593785.1 Cabassous unicinctus | reverse complement strand
CAAAAAATATATGCGTCAGTTTCTTAATGATGAGATCTTGGTATGTTTTTTTTTTTTTTTTCATATTCAAGAACTTATTAAAGGAACCATCAATTTCTACTCTTGTTGCTTAGTGTGAAAAAGTCACTATAAGAAAAAGAAATATTAGAGAATATGGTTGGTATTATATACAGATTAATTAAAATAATAGTTTATGTGCATTCTGAATTTAAAATGGGAGAATTTATACAACTAGATATAAGAAAATATATCTTGGGAGTGGATGTGGCTCGAGTAGTTGGGCACCTGGCTCCCAGATAGAAGGTCCCAGTTCGGTTCACAGTGGCTCCTAAAGAAGACGAGCAAGACAGTGAGCTGGCGTGAAAGGATGGCATGGCAAGCTGATGCAACAAGATGACACAACAAGATGTCACAACGAGGAGACACAACAAAGAGGGAATGGATGTGGTTCAAGCGATTGAGCACCTTCTTCCTACATGAGCGGTACCAGGTTTGGTTCCTGGTGCTTCCTAAAAGAAGACAAGCAGGCACAGATAGCAGACAGCAGGAGGGGGTGGGGGGAGAAGGAGATAAATAAATAAATATATAATAAATAAATAAATAAATACATAAATACATAAATCTTTTTAAAAAAAGATAATGTATTTTAAAAGAAGAATTGTCAAAGTGGATTGAACCTAGAGGAATCCACTGAAAGGAAACACTTTTCAAATATCAAAATTGAAGGAGTTTGGTACTGAGAAAAAGTTATCCAGAAGAACAAAGAAGTGACACCTATTTTCAAATATTTAAAAGAAAACCAGGCTGAATACGAAGTAGTACAGTTCCATCTGGTTGATTCGGAAAACCTAATTAGGAATAGTATAGGAATACCACCCTCACACTTATAAAACTCAATGTAATTGAGAACTCTTCAGCTATGAAAGGTATCAACCATAGGGGTGCCAATTTCTCATATTCTCCTCTTCATTCAAAGTGGGTGTTATTTTGTTATTGTTTTAGTTTTTATTTATTTTTCTTGAAAACTTATAATTAACTCATATGTGCTTACCATTCTGTTTTAAAAATTATCAAGTCATGACAAATAGATTTCATCTATTCCCCAACACACTTCCTCACAAGATTACTGTAAAGCAAATTCTAGGTAACATATATCAAATGGAAATATTAGTATGCATCTCTAAAGATAGGAACTCTTTTAAAAAACACAATTTCAATACCATCCTCAAACCTAAACAAATAACTAATAATGTCTTAATATCAACAAATATCCAGTCAGTAGTCATTGGATTTTTTGCTTTGTAGGGTTTCCCACAATATAGATTTAATGATTGCATCTCAGTGATGTTGTTTAACATGTTCCTCTATCCCCTGAATCTTCTGTAAATTCGAATTAAACCAAGAGACTTGATCCTATTCAGTTTCAATATTTTGGATCAAGAATACTCCAGAGCATTGTGAATTTCTAACTGAAGACATGCAATGTCTGCTAGCTCTCATTTTGTTTTCATAGCTGCTATTGATAATGATTTTTCTAGATCAATTAATCCATTAGAAACAACAATAGAGTTAGTTAATTAGGAGTTAGAAATTAAGAGTTAATTTCTAATTTTGGCTTCCCTTCTTTTGCTTTCTGGAACTCTTTTCTAGTCCTTATGACAATGTCTTTTTAGTCATTAAAAAAATTATTGCTGGGTAGATTCCTCAAAGGGTTTGTGATAAAAAAATTTAAACTGAAATGTTGCATATTCATATTTGTCTTTTGCCTTTATACTTAAAAATCAGTTTGGCTGCACATAAAACCTCTGGGTCATACATACTTTCACAAATACAAAAATATGTTACTCTACTGTGTTTTGCCTTAAAATGTTATTGTGTTACTGTCAAAAGTCTGATGACACATTAATTATCTTCCCCTTTTAGTGACTTCCTTTTTTGAGGGAGGGTTTTGCTCAAAAGATTATTTTTTCCTTTCCTTTAAAGACCTGTATTATTTATAATTATTATTTTTTTTATTTTTAAAGAAGCTTTAGATTACATAAATTTTACATAAAAAAATATAAGGGTTTCCTATATGCCCCACTCCCCCCACACACACATACGTTCCCACATTAAAAACATCCTTCTTTAGTGTGATACATTTGTTATAATTGATAAACCCATGTTGAAGCATTTGCTGCTAACCATAGAGTATATTTTACATTATAACTTACACTTTGTCCTGCACAATTTTTTAAGTTATGACAAAATATACAACGGCCTATATCCATCACTGCAATGTCATGCAGGACAAATTCAATGCCCCGAAAATGTCTCCATATCACACCTATTCTTCCCTCTCCCATCCCTCAGAACCTGGTGGCCACTGCCTTTACATCAATGATAAGAGTGCTTCCAATGCTAGAATAATAATGTCTATAATTTTACTAGAATGTGTTCCTTACCAATTTTACCTAGTACATAATGTGCCCTTTTGGTTTGTATTTTTAGGTTGTGTGTGTGTGTGTGTGTGTGTGTTTGTTTGTTTCAGGAAAACGTTCTTGAATTACAATTTTTTAGTACTATTCTTTTCCATATGTTTGGTCTTCTTCTTTGGAGACTCTTATTATGGGTATGTGCAATAAAACAAGAAAAGGATATAAAAATTGTATAGATTGAGAAGGAAGAAATAAAACTGTCTTTGTTATCAGGTGATATGATTATGTCTGTAGAAAATCTCAAAGAATCCACAGAAAAAAATCTTGGAATTAATAAACTAGTTTAGCAACATCACAGGGTATAAGGTAAATATGCAAAAGTCAGTCGCTTCCCTATATAAGAATGAGATGCACACTTTGAATTTGAAATTTTCAAAGAAGAATTCAATTTACAATATTACCAAAATAATGGAAACACCTAGATACATATCTCAAAAATACATACAGAATCTGTATGCAGGAAGTCAAGAATTTCTGATTAAAAAAAAAATTAAAGATGGAAAATTATTGCGTTCATGTTATGAAAATTCAATAATGTTAATGTGTTAATTCTTCCCAACTTGATTTATAGAATCAAAACAAACCCGCTCAAAATCCCAGCAAAATATTCTGTAGATATCACCAAACTGATCATACTTCTTAATGTAAAATGAAAAATATAAAACTTGTTGAAGAAGGCATAGAAGATCTAAGTGATCTTAGATTTGGCAAAATGTTTTTAGAAAGATATCAAAAACATTATTTGTAAAAGAAAAATTGATAAGATAGATTTTAATAAACTAAAACAACTTATTCTCTGTGAAAATCATTGTAAAGAGAATGGAAAGGCAAGCCAATGATGGGAGAAAATAGTTGCAAAACAAATATCTGATAAAGGAAAATACACAAAGAAAACTTAAAACTATATAATAAGAAAACAAACAATACAATTTAAAAATTGTTAAAAGATCTGAACAGACACCTTACCGAAGAAGAAATGCAGATGGCAAATAGGCTTATAAAAAGATCTTCAATATCATTTGCCATTAGGGAATTTAAAATTTGAACAATAATGAGAGACCACTTAAAGCTCTTAGTAGGGCTAAAATCCAAAAACAAACAAGCAATACCAATTGCTGGAGAGGAAATAGAGCAAGAGGAACTTTCATTCATTGCTGGTGGGAATATAAGATGGTACAGCTACTTTGGAAGACAGTCTAGTAGTTTCTTACAAATTTAACACAGGCTAAACATATGATCCAGCAATCATGCTCCTTGATATTTAACTTACTGATTTGAAAACTTATATCCACACAAATAACTGCGCATAAACGTTGAAGATAGTTGTATTCATAATTATGAAAATCTGAAAGCAACAAGATATCACTCTATAGAATAATGTATAATCAAACCATGGAACATCCATAAAATGGAATATTATTCAGAAATATTATTATTTCTGAATAATTATTATTAAGAATATTATTATTAAGAAAGAAATGAGTTAGTGAACCATGAAAAGAAAAGGATCTTAAATGCATATTGCCAAGTGAAAAAAGCTGTCTGAAAAGGCTTCATACTATATGATTCTAATAAGACATTCTGAAAAGGCTAAAGTATAGTGACCATAAAAACATCAGTGGTTGCCAGATATTCAGAGGGAGGGAAAGAGGTTTGAAGCACAAACAAGAGATTATTTATGATGGTAAAACTATTTTGTAGGATACACTAATGTTGATACATTATGTATTTGCCAAAATCCATTCATATTTATAGCATAAATGTATGTGAAACTTTAAAACAATCAGTTATGAGGTCACAGAATCACAGGATAGAATGCAGAATGTGACAAAACAATCTACTTGTATTACAAATATCAGAAACAGCCTCACTGAAAGTGGTGGGAGTGAAATGTGCTGACCAGAATAATTTAAACAATGAAGAGATGCTATTAAGCTAAAGGCAAAAGAAATTTCACATAAGCACTCTACTAGGTGATAAAATTGTTTCCCATAGGGGTACAGGGTAACAGTTCTGATACTTCAATACTGAAATGTATATTAGAAATATACACTTAAATAAATGGGTGGGAATTCTGGGAAGATGGCATTGAAGTAGGTAGGCAGAGCTCAACTCTCTAACAAAGAGCAATGGAGAAAGGGCAAAAACCTACTCAAGGGAGCTGCTTTGGGAATCCATGGAACTGGAAAGTACTGCACATAATCCAGGAGGGATCAGGACAGACAGATAAAGAGACCAAAGGAAAATGAGAACAAAGATAACTGCAAGGATGTAGAATAAGAAGAACTAAGTGTCAAAAAGGAACCTTACCACAAAAAAACAACAAAAACAAAATAAAACCCTAGGGTAGAAACAGAAGCTAACCAACCAAATAAGCTCATCAAGATAAACAGATGCCTAGATACCAACAAAAATTTACAAGCCATACTAAAATACAGGAAGACATGGCCCAGTCAAATGAACAAAATAAAAACAAACAAACAAACAAACAAACAACAACAACAAAAAACCAGGAGGAGATGCAGAAGATGGAACAACGAATCAAGGATTTCCAAACAAATATCATGAATCAACTTAATGAAGTGAAGAAAGAGATAAAGGATATTAAGAAGACACTGGGGGAACATACTGAAGAAACTGTAAACATTCATTAAAAGATAACAGATCTGATGGTGATGAATGGCACAATGACAGAAAATAAAAATATGCTGCAAACACATAGCAGCAGATTTGAACAAGCAGAGAAAGAATTAATGATGTCAAAGGCAGTACATCTGAAATCAGACAGATAGTAGAACAGATAGATAAAAATATAGAAAAAATCCAACAGAGATTCAGGGATTTGAATTACAACATGAAATGCACAAACCTGTTCATTATAGGCAACTCAGATGGAGAAGAGAGGGAAAGGGGACAGAAAAAGTATTGAAGGAAATAATGGCTGAAATTTTCCCAACTCTTTTGAAGGACATGGATGTACATATCCAGGAAGCACAGAACACCCCAAACACTATAAATCCTAACAGACCTACCACAAGATATATACTTGTCAAATTGCCCAATGCTCAAGACAAAGAGAGAACACTGAAAGCAGCAAGAGAAAAGAGAACCATCACATACAAGGGAAATTTGATAAGATTAAGTGCTGATTTCTCATCTGAAACCATGGAGGCAAGAAGGCAGTGGTATGACATAGTTAAGGTGCTAAAAGAAAAAAAAAAAAAAAAAACTGCCAGCCAAGAATTCTTTATTCAGCAAAACTGACATTCAAAAATGAGGGAGAGTTCAAAATATTCACAGATAAACAGATATTAAGAGAGTTTGTCAACAAGAAACCTGCCTTTTAAGAAATACTAAAGGGAGTTCTGCAGGTTAAAGGGGAAAAAAGTAGAGAGAGGGTTGGAGGAGAGTGTAGGAAGGAAGATTATTGGTAAAAATAACTAAAAAGATAAAAGGAGAAATAAAAAACATGTGACATATATAAACCTAAAGAAAATATGGCTAATTTAAGTAATGCCTTGACAGTAATAACACTGACTATTAATGGATTAAACTGTCCAATCAAAAGAATGGCAGAATGGATAAGGAAATATGACCCATCTATATACTGTCTACAAGAAACTCACCTTAGACACAGGGACACAAAGATGTTGAACATGAAATGGTTGGAAAACGATTTTACATGCAACTAGTAACCAAAAAAAAGGCTGGAGTAGCTATACTAATATTGGACAAAATAGGTTTTACATGCAAAACTATTGTTTGTAAAGAGGGACACTATATATTAATAAAAGGGGTAATCCATCAAGAAGAAAGAAAAATCATAAACATTTATGCCCCTAACTAGGGTGCCTCAAAATACATGAGGCAATCATTGGAAAAACTAAGTGGAGAAATAATAGTCAGCTGGGTAATTGTGCCCAGTTGTTTGGTCAAGCAAGCACTAGGCTAATTGTAATACAAGGGCATTTATGGACTTCAGTTACCAGTGAGTTTACTGCAGATAGCTGATTATATCTACATCAACTAGGAAGACTGCTGTCAGCAATGAGTGATGTTTTATCCAATCAGTTGAATGCCTTAAAAGGGGAAATGATTTCAGCATTCAGAGAGAATTTCCCAGCTCATCTTTGGGCAGCCAACATCTCCCAGAAACTTATCAAGGACCTTCATTGGACTTTCATTGGAGCCCCTGGTTTGCAGTCTGCCTGCAGAACCTGGACTTGTACATCCCCATGGTCACATAAGAGACTCTTATAAAATCTCATATTTTCATATTATTTACAGATATCTCCTGTTGATTCTATTTCCCTAGAGAATCCTGACTAATACACCACTCAACTGGGAAAGAATGGCCTCTTCAAAAAATAGTGCTTGGAGAACTGGATATCCATGTTCAAAAGAATGAGAGAAGATCACCATCTCATGCTGTATACAAAAATTAACTCAAGATGGATCAAAGATATAAATATAAGAGACAAGACCACAAAACTCCTAGAAGATAATGTAGGGAAGCATCTACGAGATCTTGTAGTAGGACATGTTTTCATAAAACTACACCCAAAGCATGAGCAATGAAATAAAAAATAGATAAATGGGACCTCCTCAAACTTAAAAACTTTTGCCCTTCAAAGGAGTTTGTTAAGAAAGTGAAAAGGCAGCCTACTCAATGGGAAAAAATATTTGGTAACCATCTCTCTATAAGGGCCTAATATCCAGCATATATAAAGAAATCCTACATCTCAAAAATAAAAAGACAAACAACCCATTGAAAAAATGGGCTAGAGTTTTGAATAGACAGTTCTCCAAAGAAGAAATGCAAATGGCTAAACAGCACATGAAAAGATGCTCAATATCACTAGCTATTAGGGAAATGCAAATTAAAACTACAATGAGATATCATCTTACACCTATTAGACTGCAGCTATTTAAAAAAAAACAACAGAGGACTACAAATGTTGGAGAGGATGTGGAGAAAAGGGAACACTCATCCATTGCTAGTGGGAATGTAGAATGGTGCAGCCATTGTGGAGGACAGTTCGGCAGTTCCTCAGGAAGCTAGCTATAGAACAGCCATATGATCCAGCATCCCACTGCTGGGTATAAACCGAGAAGAATTGAAAGCAAGGACACGAACAGATATATGCACACCAATGTTCATAGTGACATTATTCATCATTGCTAAAAGTTAGAAGCAACATAAATATCCATCAACAGATAAATGGATAAGCAAACTGTGGTATATACATACAATAGAATATTACTCAGCTGTAAGAAGGAATGCAGTATTAACACACAGGATAACACGGATGAATCTTGAAGACCTTATGTTAAGTGAAGTAGGCCAGGCACTGAGGGACAAATATTACATGACCTCACTGATATGAGTTAAGCAAATTGAGCAGACTCACAGAACTGGAGTCTGGAAGATAGATTTCCAAGAGACAGAAAGGGAATAAAGTGTTGTGAGCCAATACCTATATGGGCAAAATCTATGGTAAGGTGGAAGTGTGTGTTTGGGCAGTATAGGTGCATGAGAGTGGTGCAATGATATGATTGGGATCTAGGTTGCTTGTCTGTGAGGGGGAGTAGAGTAGGGGTACTGGGTTGGACTAGCCTTGGAGCTTGGAGGTTTAGAGGATGAAGCAGGTGAACTCTTGCGATTTGCAGGTCTGTGGTTAAAATGACAATGTTGGGAATATTCTTTTGGCAAATATGGCAGGGGAGGGTTACTGGTGTTGGGCATTGGGGGTGGGGAATATATGGGATAGGGCGTACCTGGGGTCTGCTTCTATGGAATATCTAAGTGTTCATCTCATCATAATGTGTTATCTCAGTGGGTGGAGACCCACACAATAAACAAGAAAATATTAAACTCCCATCCTGGGGAGTCTTGCTATGTTACAAATTAGAGGAACAAGAATCCCTTGAGAATATAGGCAGTGCCCCAAAAAAGAAAATATCAAGCCCTCAATATTATTACAAGTAACTATGAATCCTATTCTTCAAAAATTGAAACTTAGTGTTTACATAGGTTCCAAGGGGAAGGGGAGGGAAGAATAGAATAGGTGGAATATAGGACACTTTCAGGGCATTAGATTTGTTCTACATGATCTTGCAATAACAGATATAGGCCATTTTAAATTTCATCAAAACATATACAAGTGTACAGTTCAAAAAGTAAACCATAATGTAAACCACTGACCATGTTTAGTAACAATGCTTCAGTATTTGTATGTCAATTGTAACAAATGTACCATCCACATGTATAATGTTATTAATAAGGAAGAGTGGAAAAGGGGGAGGGCATAGGGTATATGGGAATCCCCTATATTTTCTATGTGACTTTTCTGTAACCAAAAGCTTCTTTGAAGATAAAATGGAAAAAAAATAAGATACTAGGGGAATACACAGAAGAAATTGTCACTGTACATATAAGACAATAGATCTTACAGTGATGAAAGACACAATGTATAAATTTTTTTATATTATTTCAATTTTTAAATTTTTTGTACTATGTTTTAAACTATTATTATTTCATTTTCTTATTAATTTTATTTGATTATTTGTTGGCTTCATTTTTGGAGGAGTTTTGGACACAGAAGTCAGGGGAGGATCACTGGTGTGGGGTGTCAATGATGGGGGGATGTGTGAGAAGCAGTGCATCTGGGGCATATCTCTAAGACATATGAATATGTTCAAGTGTTCATGGGGTGTTGTCTTGGTGGGTGGAGACACACACAATTACCAAAAGAACATTGAATTTGCATCCTGGGGAGTTCTGTTATATTCTCTAATAGAACAGCAAGACTCCCCCTAGTACAAGGGCAGGGCCTAGTGAAAGAAGACAAACCATTTCACCAGGCCCATAATATTGATGATTGTACTTATGATCCTTTTCTTGGGAAAACGAAACATAGCCTAGTGTTATACATTGCCTTAGAGTTATGTCCTGAAAACCTCCTTGTTACTCAAATGTGGCCTCTCTCTAAGCCAAACTCAGAATATAAATGTACTACCTTCCCCCCCAACATGTGACATGACTCCCGGGGATGAGCATCCCTGGCACCAAAGGATTATTACCAAGTGCCAACTATCAATGCATCCAGTAAAAGACCATGACCAAAAGGGATAAATATTAAATACAAATGAGTTCTTATGGCTAAGAGATTTCAAAGTGAGTCAAGAGGTCATTCCAGAGGTTACACGTCTCAGCAGTATCTCATTGACTGCCACAGTAAACAGTACCTCAAACAGTGGGGCTCCTGAAGGCTCTAAAGACATCTAGACACTGTAAGCAGGGCAGAAAAGCTCAGGAATTCAGCACCTTGTCAGTGGGCCTTACTCTGGAATTCAGATTTAGACTCATTTATTGTTTCCCTACACATGGCTCTTCTGCCCCTTTTATTTGAACCTATAACTAGGACTATACTTGTTAAATATGTGTCTAGAGACTTAAATCTTTGGTCCATTCATGTGCCAGTTGAGACCTGAATCTCAGAAGAGTTGCAGCACCTACTTTCCCATTCATTGGACTCACCCAGGACAACTAACAAGGAGACAATGATGGACAACACCCATCCCAAGGAAGAGAGATTGCCTGCAACTGCAAACAAGATAGTTCCATCCATATTTCCCATGGGACCTAAGCCCCCTTTCAATTAGAAACAGAGTAAGCATCACCATCCCCAAATCCTCAAGATTGGAGAATGAACGATGGACTAAAGTAGACTTATTATTACTCTATTATAGAGTTATTATTCTAGCAATGGAAGAAATTTTATCATTGATATGAAGAGAGTGGCCACCAGAGATTCTGAGGGGAGGGAGAGGGAAGAATAGTTGTAACATGGGGGCATTTTCAGGACATTACAAAGATGGATACAGGCCAGTATATATTTTGTCATAAGCTACAAAATTGTGCAGGACAGAGTGTAAACTATAATGTAAACTATAGTCCAAGGTTAGTAGCAATGCATCAATATGTGTTCATCAATTGTAAAAAATGTACCATATTATGAAGAATGTTGTTAATGTGGGAAAGTGTGAGAGGGCTAGGGGTTGGGGCATATGAGAATCCTTTATATTTTTTATGTAACATATATGTAATCTAAAGCTTCTTTAAAAATACAAATAAATTATAAATAAATAAATAAATAAATGAGTGGACTATGGTGTGAGCCAGATAGTCCACTGTTGGAGTGGCAGCTTACAGATAAGACAGGGGAGGGGGCTAGAATGATATATATGGGAATGTAGTAGTGTAGGAGACATCAGTATGAATCTATGTTTGGTTCAATAGTGATACAGTGACACATAGAAATGTGTCTGTGCACACATAGAATAGTGTACATATATGCATGTCCTTGCTCAGAATAATCTGAAAAGCAGCAACACCCCAGCAGAAACAAAAACTCCTAGTGTACTATTCTCCAAGAAAAGGAAGTAACACTACTTGGAGAAATGGCTAATATGAGGCCTGTGGCAGGGAATACACAAGATAAGTCTGGAGCATCTTATTGTGCCAGAATGAAAGGAAATGCTCAACAGACACACACACACAATGATGGGGTTTATGTCAAAGGGACACAGGAGCCAACTGAAAGATCTTTTTCTCTGGAAAAATTTGAGAACAAAATTAAGTAATTAAGTTATAACCCAAAGTATAAGATAAATATTCATGAGTCCAAACTGATATAAATAAATAATTGAATAAAATGGGAAGGAAGAGACAAAGCTCCCATGAAGACAAATTCCAGATAATTTATATAAATACTCAGCCCTCAAGGAGGTGGAGCATAGCTCTCCATTCCTTAAAGTGGGCTGTGAATTGTGACTTCCTTCCAAAGAACACATATGGAAAGGGAACCAAAAAAGTATAATACTACAATTGAGCAATCTGATAAACACTACCTCAGCCAGGTGATAAAGGTCAACATCAACATTAAGTCATGTTGACAGTATGTACTCTTGATATGATGTGTTGAGAATGTCATTTTATTTCTGTGACCCACCTCCAAAAACTCTTTATCCCAGTCAAATCATAAGAAAAACATCAGACTAATTCAAATTGAGGGATATTCTAAAAAATACCTGACCATTAATTCTCAAAACTATCAAGGTCAAAAAAGCAAGGAAAGTCTAAGAAACTGTCATAGCCAAGAGAAGTCTAAGAAGGCAGGACAATGAATGGCATTGCAATGACAGATATATGCCATTATATATCTTCCCATAGCCTGCAGAATAGTGTGGGAGAGTGTAAACTACAATGTGAACTATGGTCCCTGCTCAATGGCAATGCCCCAGGATGCGATTATCAATTGCAATGAATGTGCCACACTAATGAAGGATGTTGTTCATGTGGGAGGGTGTGGGGGGTGTGGGGAGCTGTACATATGGGAATCCTTATATTTTTTGTGTAACATTTGTGTAATCTAAGTATCTTTTAAAAAATTAAAAAACATATTTAAAAAAGAAGGCAGGATGATTAAACATAACATGATATATGTACGGAACAAAAATTAAGACAGTAGGTAAAAAACTAGGGGATTCTGGATAATGTATGGATTTTAGTTAATAATGGTTTTTCAATATTGGCTCACTAGTTATAAATAATGTACCATAATAATGTAAGATGTTAAGAATAGGGAAAACTAGGTGAAGGTTGTATGGAAACTCTCTGTATTAACTTCAACATTTTTCTGTAAATAAAACTCTTGTGAAAAAAAGTTTATTAAGAAAAAAAAATTGTTTGACATATTTTGTCTTAGTATTGGAAGTGCCAACCGTTTTCGTGAATCCCCAATTATAGTCCCCAGGAATAGTCATACACTAAGCTTTCAGACCAAAGGTTGTAAATAAGGAAACACACACAGACATACACAAACACACAGATACATATGCACATACACATGCATATACTCACACTCATTATCACAGAGAAGGTAAGGGCAAAGAAGAGCACAATGAAGGTGGGAGAACATCCAAGGCACATTCTGTTCCTCATTTACCTCCTGTCCAAGAAACCCACATAGATTATCTTCCACAAGTCCTGTCATTTTTCCAAGGAAAATCATCTCATAAGCTAACTTCCCTGACTTCCGTTTGAGTGGATCTCAACATGACCCAACATATACTCACAACTTACGTTCTAAGTCACAGGATGGTTTATACTTTCACTTCCCTAGCATAGCTGATATTTGAAACTAGTTTACTCTATAGGAATTCTTTAATACTTGTGCCTGGAATCTCAGTGGAGCTGCAACTCCTACCCTACAGCTCAATGGACTCATCCAAGTAACCTGGCGAGGAGA
>JAQZBX010087937.1:0-12808 GCA_029593785.1 Cabassous unicinctus | reverse complement strand
TGTATTTTAGAGCTACTCCTGAGTCGGTCTGTAAGTAGCAGCCATCCACTTGCATTTGGTGCCAGGTCACCATATAGACCTATCCATAAACCTGGTCTGTGATTTCTTTCTTCTTTAACTAGCCTTGAGAAACTCTCCATGAAGCCATAAATCAGGCTTCAAGAAGAGCCACTTGCCCATGAAGGTTACTTGTCAATGGAGTCTTTCTGATTTTCTGTCTTGCTCTCAGCTGGATATTCAAAGACTTTAATTTGTTCTTTTCTCTGGGAATGCTCTCTGAGGTCTTCAGAAATAGCCAACCCACACCACAATCTTTGTAATCACCCTTGAAAACAGAGTGACTAAGAACCACAGCCCTTAATCTCAACACATAATACCCTCTATGTGCATTGCAACCCATCCCATCCATGTCACAACTGGTGATGATTTGAGTAATCAGGAGGTCATCACAACCACCATAACCATCGCCTGCCTAATCTTCCCACAAGATGGTTATGTGTGAGCTTAATAAATGTGCGAACAACACAATCCCAGAATCCTATTTGGCAGGGCTCTTTCTTTGGGCTACTTCTGGTGCCATTTACTATCAGTGTCCAGGCAGTAAATAAATAGCACCCTGACAAAGGGGATTGAAGAAAGTTGAATGAGGGCATATTTTACAAATGTGTGGCTGGAATACCAAAACACTCTGGAGCAAACAAATAAAGCCACTACTACTCCTAGGCCTGAAGGGGTGAGAGAATGGTTTCCAGAGCCTAGGGGGACCTCTAGCTGTAGTGGAGAATCTATTGACAAGAGCAAGGAGGGAGCTGAAGGAATAAATATACTGACCTCTCATCCCATCCTCCAACCCCCTGCCCTTGCCTGTCCCTGGCTGAACCCAGCTAGAGGTCAGAAAAGGGCAAGGGAGTCCAGCGATGCAGTCCATGGACATCGGCCTCCAGGGTCACAGAGCAGGCGGAGAAGGGTGGCAGGTGGAGGGGCAGACCAAGACCATCCAGTGCACTCTTATCCCACCACAGAGTAGCTCATCATCCCAGAAAGATAGAAGTGGAGTTGAGCTAAACTCAGGAGTCTCCATTTCTATGGCTGTCTCTGTTGAGGCTTCTGTTTCCTCATCTATTAAAGGAGACATTGGACTCCACATGGTTTCCACACTGTCTCAGCACTACCGTGGCAGGGCTTGGGCAGGAGTGTGCAAGGGATAGATAAAGCCACAGAGCAATGGGGATCATGGTTTTTGCTTAAAGAGTTTAAATAAAAAGATATTATTTTTTTTATAATCTATTATGGAATAGAATAGAATGTTCTAATGAATTGTTGGAATAAAATAAATTTAAGCATGCCCCTACACCCTGCTAGAGAAGTATGTCATTTGCACCTGCTATTCAAGGTGCAAGCAACAGTTGATGAAGTCTGGGAAGCACTAAAAAGTTCCCAAGAATATCTCTGTATCTGACATTCAGAGCTCTAGAATATCTCTGCATCCAACATTCAGAGCTCTAGATTCAAACTGCAACTGGCCTCAGAGTTCCATTCACTAACAGTCTGGAGATCTTTTTCAAATGGCCCCAAATAGAAAGATTCACCTTGGGAAGGTATGAGACTCTCCCAAAAATCTGTCTAAGACTGTGAGGGCTTCACACCTCCCAGCCCCACTTGGAAGTATCTGAGAGGAAAGCAAGGTTGCCCTTTTGTCAGCCTCCTAGCAATGAGCATGGTTCCTGGGTGGACTGCTGGCTTCCCTGAGGGCCAAGAGCTGGATGAAGAGAGTCCAGAGGGTATAAGGCAAAAAGACGTTGGCAGGCGGGAGTGTCAGAGCAGAAAAACTGAGGGAAGTAGAGGAGAGCTTGGCAGTTGAACTGGGGTTGTGGTAGGGACTGAGGAAGTGGTGAGGTTTTTTACCGAACTTATTGTTGCTGCAATAGAACGAAAAGAATTAAATAAAAATCCATTCAATCTACCATAATTCATCTGCCCTGTGCTAAGAGCTAGGGAAAGTGCCCAGATCAAGGGGTCTAGGGTCCCTCGATTTGCATGGCACTTACATTCTAGTCAGGAGACAAAAAATAAAAAATAAAAAAAATAAAAAAATAAAGAGAGCACACTGACCAATCCATTCAGATATTGATGTGTGGATGAATAAAAATAGGCAGGGGGTAACAAACTCCTCCTGTAAAAGGCCAGTTAGTAAATATTTTCACTTTTGCAGGTTGTACAGCCTCTGTTGCTACTGTTCAAACATACTATTTAACTCTGCCATTGTAGCACTAAAGCAGCCATAAACAGTATGTACACACACACACACACAGAAGGTGTGAATGGATTTGACTTGCAGACCATAATCTGCCAACCTGTGGAATGGAGCAAGTTGGAGGAGGAGTGTACACCAAGGAGAAGATCTATAGGAGAAGAGCATACTCTGAGAACCTCTAGGAGAAGAGCATTCCAGGTAGGACAAAGAGCATGTGCAAAGGCCCTGGGGTGAAGAAGTTCAGAATGTTTCAGGAACAGAAAAGAAGCAGGTGAGTCTGGAATATATTGAACAAGAGTGAAAGAAGTATGAGGTGATATCGCCAAGGAAGGATGCCACAGAGTCTGTGTTTTTTTTTCCTAAGTGTGACTGGACAGCACTGGAGGGCTTTAGTCAGAGTGATGATAGGAGGGGCCTGTTTCTTGTCAGAGAGAGGGGAAAAAATAGCAATTCCTTATTTACAGAGCAGCTAGCTATTGCTTGGCACATGGAGGTAGCTAATAACTTCTTCTTTATCAGTTGACAAGGCATTGTACTTCCAAAGGAGAACCCAATCCTGGAATAGAAGGGACTTTGGAAACCATTTAGCACATCTCCCATATTTTACAGATAAGTAAATCAAAACCCAGAGAGGTCAAATGCTTTGCCTAAGATCACTCAGCCTTTGGACAGCAGAGCTGGGACTGGAACTCGAAGAGGAGAGAGAATGGCAGGTAAGGGAAACTTGGCCTGATAACAAAGACTTTGTTGTGGGAAGGGCAGGATGATTCTGAATCCAGCATGCTGATGTCACTTGGCTATATCAGCGAGCCTAGTCCTATATGGACTCAATGTAAGACATCTAGAGAAAAACAAGCTGGCAGAAAAACCTGAGCGGCAAAGATCCCCAGGGGTGTGTCACTGAGCAGTGGCCTTGACTACACCATGGAAGTCTTGGGTGTGAGCCTTCGACATTGGTTGCTGGCAGAAGAATCCTGGGCGTCAGACTTCACCGAAGGGGGCAGGATTTGGATATGTGGAAAATGGCAAATAGAAGTGATAAGGGCTTGTTTATGAGCACACATTACATACCTCTGAGAATGCTCAAAACTACTTGAGTGACCCTTTCAGAAGAGCCAAAGGATGCAATAGCAGGTGGGAGCAGTGAAACATGATTTGTGGCTGTCAACTGCACCCCATTTCTGCCACCCTGTCTAGTGCACTTCCTGGAACCACAAGTCATATTTCAAATTCATATGAGAATATATAGTCCCAGATCCTTGGCCTTTCAGCAAATATACACGACACCACCTTAAGTATCTATGCCTTTTCTAAAATGTCAGTTATTCTTGGACTTGGCACACATGATATTCATTAACTCCAGGCCTGTGCCAAAAGCAAACTTTGTCATCCTAGCATGCTGGTCTGGGAAGGATGGTGAGGGGTGGAAAAGGCCACACTCTGTATGTGGAATTCAACAGGCCCGGACAGCAGGAAGGCCATGCTCAAGGTCATGACAGCAGCACTAGAAGTCAGACGTCAGGAGATGGAGCTGCCTCACCAGCAGGGAAGTGGTGCCTCAACAGGTTAAGACTCAGCTGCCGGGCTAGTCAGGGTAGCCTCCTTGTCATTCCTGGGCAAGGGCCCTGAAGTCTTGCCTCTTGCACAGCAAAGCTACCTTTCTATTTTTAGAGGAAAGAACTGCTATGAAGTGTACTGTCCAGTTTTAGGGCTCTTGCCTGGGACCAACTGGAAAGACGTCTCTCATTCTGTGTGTGCATATTTGAAAGGTGGCCAGTGCATTCAAAGTCCACTCCCTGGAGTGGGTTAGCAAGAGAGTTTCGGTTCCAAACAATGACAGGGCCTCGCCTGTGGAAGAATGTCATCCTGCAGTTTGCTGAAAGGATTTTAACCCTCCGTGGTGCCAACCCCACTACCTTCAGTGGCAGGGAAGTTTGGGTCATGTTTTTTTGCTCTCAAAGATTCAACTACAGCCATGGGGCTTGCTGCTAATGGAGATGATGAAACCCCAGGTTGTAAAAGTAAGAAGAGTCAAAATTCTAAGAAAAGAGTGGGAGCCCTTTCATGGCATTTTCCCAAGTGGGTCTTCCATTCACAAAAGGAATTATTACGGAGGAAGGGTTTGATGCCTTACTAAAATCAAAATGGGACGTGAGATGTGCTGAGTGGCCCACAGCTACTTTCACTAGACAGGACGTAAGTATGTGGGCGGTGGGGGGGAAATGGGAGGAAGTCGTGGAAACCAGTGTCAGCCAGAACACCAGGAGATGGCTCTTCACAGAGGGACTGGCCCCAGTGGCCCCACTGGAGTAACATGACAGTCACACACCTGGCATTATTCAAAACGTTTCTCATGGCCTTCCACTCGTAGGAGAGGGAGTCTGCCCTCTGTTTCTGTGACTTATCCCTAAGCCCAGGAACTCTCAGGGAGGCTGGGCAATGCCTCTGGAGGGTCTGAGACCCGGCTTCTCAAACGGGGGTATATGAACACGTGGGATTATGTAAGTGTGAAAGGTACGCAAAGCTTTAGTAAAACAGGGCATATCTTTCTGGATCATTCATTTTACTTGAAGATTGGTGTTTAAGAACAATTTTAAGGTATGGATGAGCTAGATGTGGCCTATTTATTATCACTCAGCACTTTGAAAGTCTTTTCTCTATTGGGAAAATGTCCTGCATTGTGATTTCCACCTCCAGCGTGGAGAAGGCAGAATTTGCTTTCGTCTTCCCTTACAGCGTAAGGCGCTCCCACACAGGGCGCCAGTCTGGCGGCGAGCGATATGAGGAAGTGGGCCTCCGCGGGCTCCATGTTTTGGCAGCACTGGGGCACAGGCACCTGTTTTTCACACGCAGCAGAGCAGAGCCTCCGCCTCCAGTCCCCAGTCTGGGGCAGACTGTGTGTTTGTGGACAAGGGCAACTGCCGGGATTCGCTGGGGCAGCCCCTGAGGCGTGGTTTGGGCACTTCTCCAGTGAGTTGCCTCTGAGCTTGAGTTTCTGGCTTTCCTTAAAACTTCACAGGCCCTGAATAAATTCTTGTTCTGCCTAAATGAGCTAGAACAGTCTCTGTTGTTTTCAATCAAGTACTGTAACTGATACACATGGGTATATTACGGAATCAAATGTAAGAATTTTAAAGATAAAACATGAGGTGTTAATGAACTTTCACACTTTTATTGGTACTTTAGGCTAAGACCTTTTTATTTTAATTTGTTTTTTTGTTAGGGGCATTTTGGTGGAAATATTTCAAAGACATAGACATGGGGAAAAAAAGAAATGAAGGAGAAATGGGAAGAAATCAAGACAAAGAAAAAAGAACAAGATACAGGAAGAAAGACAAATAAGGAAAAGAAAGATTTGTGCACATAATTGCCTACCTTTAAAAAGGCTGAAACACACAATATCTCATTGAATCCTCAGGTCTGCCTTAAGATTGCCCCCATTTTACAGATGTGGAAGTTGAGGTTGCTCAGAGAAACTATAGGATTTCCCTGGAAACACGTAGGCAGAAGGCAGCAGAGACAAGTCTTGGAGCCATGCCAATGCCCTCAAATCCTATGCTTCTTCCTCTCTGTCACAAAATGGGGCAGATGTTCTATTTTCTGGTGGTGTTTTCCTGGAGAGTAAAGGAAACGGAAGCCCCAAGAGCAAGAACCAGAGTGCATCTTTCCTGCTTCCCCATCTAACGCTGCTTCTCTCTAAAACTTGTCCCTGCCACCCTGTCCATGTCGGGCAACCAGATCACTGGGGCCCAGCAGGGCAGTCTGACAGGTGTGGCTCTGTTTGGGGCCCACTGGCTTCAATTGTTGACATCCTCCTCCCCTGGGCAGCAGGCGCTGTCCACAGCAAAGTGTAAACAGCCTCTGGCCAGAAGCGGTTTGGCTCCCAGGAAGCTGCTGGCGTTGGCCCCAGAAGCTCCATTTCCTTCTCCCCTGACATCCCTCTCATTAGCCAACATCACAATGGGCTGCTTCTCAGATACACATTGGAGAGACACAAGAAAAAAAAGCTGCCTGGAAGTGGGAGCCCAGCTGCTGAGAAAACAGCACTTGCTTTTAGAAACACACACACACTGCTTCCTGGGCTGTGTTCACAGGGCAGCTTAAGGTGGGGCTAGGGGAAAGGAGCCCTGAAAATCAGCCCACTTAGGGCCTGAACCCCTGACTTCTGGCCAAAGGGAATTGGTGCTCAACACTGCTTGTGCATAGAAAGGGGATGAGATATGGGTGATGATCCAAAAAAGTCCAGAACTTTATTGCTAATAATTATGACTACTATTGAGCACTTACTATATTCTAGGCTCTTTGTTGAACACTTCACATGCTCATTCAACCTTAACAAAACCCCTGATATAAACACTATTATTATCCCTATATTTCAGATAAAGACACTGAGGCATTTGCCCAAAGTCACATCAGTAGAGGAGAGCAGAGTGGAGATTTGAGAACAGGCCTTGCAGACCACAAAAGCCATATTTGATCAAGTAGTTACTAAGTATTCAGCTTCTTAAGCTGTTTAGCTCACAAAACAAACAGACCTTCAAGAACAGGGTAGTACAGGGAATTTAAGATCTTTTGTCTGAATATCGTACATCCAAATCCATACTGAGCTTCTCAGTGAGACTCCAGAAGAGTCATTCACAGTGTTTGTTAAATGCCCACTGGGAGGCCTGCCCACCACTCTCTAGTTCCTGCAGTCTTGCCAAGGCTGTCAAAGGATTAACCATTTTCATACTAGATAAATACAATATACCTGACAGGGTGGGTTTTCCTTATTCCATTGCCCATGTGGTGCCTAGTCGGTGTGGGCTGGTAACATCTCAGTGCTTATTTTCAAGACTGGCTTATGGTCTCCCACAGCCCCAAAACCTTTATCATTTTATCATTCTCTGCAGGAAGAAGGTGGAATATTTTTTGTTGCTGTGGTTAGGATCCCCTTTCCCCATTCTAAGGGTTGTTTTTTTTTTTTTCTGGCCTATAATATAAACAAAAAAACTATCATGCTCCTTTGTTTATCTGAAAAATGGGAATGCCAAGTCAGAACCACTTTCCTAAGAATCAGTTCATCACTTTATCACTCAGCCCAGGCAAAAAGAGAATGTGGGAGAGGGATTTTTCATAGAATATTTATGAAAAGCCCAGCTCATGGGTCTATGGCTAAATGCCATTTATGAAACCAGGACATAAACCTAAAGCATCAGAATTATAAACCATGTGGCCAAAGCAGACATTATTAATCAATCACAGCACTTCCTTGAATCAGGATGTGGCCTCTCAAATGCTCTTCCAGAAAGTGCACTAGGCAGCCATTACCAAATAGTTGAAATACACAAGATAAACCTTATTTTGTGCCCAGTGAATATGAACTGTCTGTGGTCTCCTTATGAGCAGGGGCCCTACTTTATGAATATATTTGCCTCCCCCTCAGCATAACCTAATACAGTGTAACCAGGATAGGCCTTAATCAATGTTAATCAAATGCATGAATGAATGAATAATTTATTAATCTGGCTTTTTGGACAGGGATGATTAAGTCCTTTTCTGCTGAGTACCACCTTCTCCCACCTGGCATTTTCCTATCTTTGGCTGAAGTGCTGGAATCATCTGTGTGCCATATTGTGCTTTGTTCACATTGATCCCCCATGCTGCTGCTTTAGCTTTACAATTTTCTACATGGATCCTAAAGCTGATGTCCTACATAGCTGTTAGTGAAATAATCCTTTCTACCTACACCTTCCTTGAACCTTCGACCATAAAAGTCACACAAGAGTCCATTGAGCCTAAGCCAAAAGACCCATTAGAATGACAGACACTGGGGTGGATTTTCTCAGCCTCTAAGTCTTTGTTCCCAGGCCAAGCTTCTCTGCTTGACTTGTTCTTCCTTTGGGATGGGTTCTTTCCTGGAAGGCACCCCATGCAAATAGCCTTCTAACAGATCTGCCCCATCAGTTCCTCAGAGTTTCCTAATCACGACTGAATATCAGCAGCAGATATGGCTTAACTTTAACCCTTCCTCTTCACCCCTACCTGAGGGAGACCATGTATATCATTAGTTATTGCTGCAAAACAAACCACCCCACAACTAAGTGGTTTATAATAACCATTCCTTATTTCTTGCAAGTCTATAGGTCATCTGGGTGGTTCTGCTGATCTGGGTGGGTTTGGGTTGATGTCAGCTGAGCTTGCTCATGTATTTGTGGTCAGTTTTTTAGGTGACTAGGGACGGCGGCTCTAAGATGACCTTGGTTGGATGACGTGGATCTCTTTCACATATTTCTTAATTATCTCCAACAGACTCTGATCATAGTTCTCATGTTGAGGACAGGGATCAAAGAGGGCAAGCAGAAAAGAACAAGGGGCTTTTCAAGCCTCTGTTGCTGTCAAATTTTCCAATGTCTCATTAGTCAAAGCAAGTTACGTGACCAAACCAAGAATCAGTGTGGGAGGGCACTACCAAAGGGTGTGGATACCGGTAGGCAGGAAAAATGGAGGCTGTTAATGCAAGCAACCTACAACACCACTAAAGAGAGTACAGTCTTCTCCAGTGCAAATCAACATTTGAAACAATGTCTGGATCTAACCCAATCCTCACTCTTATGATGGGAAAAGTTTCAAGTCAGTGACCTTCATGTTTCAGGTGAATGTCTTGTAACCAAAGGCCTCAGTTGAAATCTCCGCTGATGGTGAGCTGCCTTTGGCCTTGGGTCAATCTGCCATGTTTCTCCCTAGATGAGACAAGAATGAAAGACCTCCCAGGATAGTCCAAGCTGCCTTCAAGCTTCCCAGTCACTTCCCTGCTGTATCTTGAAAGTACTTCCTTAGTATCTACAATGACAAAACAGCTGGCTTCCTGTCATTGCCATCTCTTGGCTCTTGTACCAAGCCCTGCCAACTCAAGCTGGACATCCCTGCATTTGTTAGATTCCCAAAACAGCTGTCATTATCTGGTGGTTTTGATGCTGTGTCAAGAGAGGGAGTGAGGGATTATTTTTCATGCTTCCTGAAACTCACTTCCTGTTTGATTCCAGCTACAACTCTTCAGTCAAAGCAAGTTTTCAACTTTTACAGGGAAAACATTCAGAACCCCAGACTGATTGTCTTTCTAAAAGTTTAACTTCTTTTCACTACCATCATGGAATAACTGAATTCTATTGGAGATTTGATCATGATCATGGGCTGGGCCAAATGGCCTGTAAGGATTATTGTCTGTAGCAATCACATTTGGGGGATCATCTCAATTGGAGAGATCTCCAAAAAGCAGTTCTTTTGTAGGTTTTTCATGTTTTGGTTAGGTCCTTGCTTCAGAGATGAACAGCAGGATTTTTAAGTCTCCTGTGAATTGGCTGGGCAGACACGTAACAAACTTCTATTCCTTTTCTCCTGTACCCATGACAGAGAAGCTGTCACCTTTCCCAATCCTGGAGGCCAGGTCACAATCTTTCTCTACACAACACTCCAAGTAATCACTCCAATTGATCAGAGTTAGCAAATGAAATGAAAATTATTTACAAACTTGTGTCAGAATGGACAAAATATTCCAAGGTAGAGATGAGTAGAATGGGTCAGAGAGACTCTAGTCAATGAAACACAGACCATTTTTAAGAAATTCAAAGAGTCAGAAAATTTTGTGACAGAAAGGTAACTTTGAAGCTAGATAGATATCTCCCTCTGCTCCCCCCCGAGTCATAAGCCCATTTTACAAATGAAAAAACCAAAGGGCAGAGAAATTAAGGGGTTTGCCCAAATTCATTAAGCCAGGTGGGGTCAGAGCTGAGACTGAGGGTTAGATCTTTTAACTGTCACTTCTCCTTGCTTGATTTCCATACACATTTTATATTCGTCATTTGCTTACATTTCTATCTCCTCTAATACACTGTGACGCCTTGAGAGCAGGGACTGTATCCCTAGAATCTACATGGTGCCTGACACACGACTGGCTCTTAATAATATTTGCTAATAATAGTTAAATTTCCCAGGCTCTGTTGGAACCTGAATCTGTTGACTCAAGAAATGATGCTTTTCTTAAAGCAATTTCTATGCCAGAGAGAGAAGAGGAAGCAAGGCTGTCTGGTGTCAGGCTGTGAACAGCAACTCCCACTGAACTGTCCACAGTCAGCCTGGGCCAACCAGCCTTCTGTGGACAATACGGAGCTCTTGGCCAGCTCCCTCCAGCAGCTACTAATTTTATCTCTTCCCCAGCTGAGAGTCTTATAAGGTGGGGGCATCTAATTTATCTCTACCTCCTCCATATTGCCCAGGCCCCAGTATTTCACTCATCCCATGGCAAACACCCAATGAAAGTGAGTCTGCTTGGACTAATCTCCTTTACAGTTGCTTAGCTGTTGAGCATAAGGAAGCAACAATTTATGAGGTGTCATTTTTAGCAAAAAATAAGTGTAAATCTTCCTTTCCAACAGTGTTGAAAGGAAATCATCACCAATCTGCCACTTATCAACACTAAAATGTCTGTCCAGTTTGGAGGACAAAGCCCCCTCGGTCCTGTCTCTGCAGGCAAATCCCTCAAAAGGTACATTTGTCATATAAATTTTACATGGTGCTTGATTTTTTTCATTATAAACAAATGTTAGTAAATGCTGAAGATGTGCCACACATTTTATTCAGATGCTAAGTTCTGAAGATCATAATTATGTTAAATATACCAAATACATTTATGAGATGACTTCACTGTACTCACATCTTACTTTTATAATCCGTTTTGGTGTTTTTATCATTGAAATGGGTTCTGAGGAACAGGCTGCAATTTTTAAAAATTAAACCAATAGGGAATAAGGATTGACTCACACTGGCTTTACTCGTGACAGTGGTACAAGACTGTTGATTAAAAGGGGGAGGGGGGTGAGTCACTGCAATACAGACGGTCTAGGAACAGAGCAAGCCACATAATTGTGGAGCCCACTGCAAAACGAAAATGTGGACCTGCCAGAGGTATAAAGTTTACCTCGCCTTCCCACGGCCCCCCACCTCAACCCATAGCAGACAGGTGAACCCCCAAGGGATTGCAGCATCCGTGCCGAGTCATGCTTGTTACCTGGGGGATGGGGTAGGTGAGAGGCCCCCACCCTCATCCCACCAAATGCTCCCTGGTGCTGCCAGCTCAGGGCAGAGACTGCGCTGCCATGCACCTCCCCAAGGGACCACAAGGTGCATTCCTGCAGCATATATGATTTTGCATTTTCTCCCCAAACCTTCCATCTCTTTCCCCAACTCTAAACAGTAGCAGCATTCCTGAATAATTAAAAGCACAAGCCCCTGTAACTCATGACTGATCAACAGATCTTGTACTAGAATGCTTAACCTGTTTTTCCAGAAGCCTGCCATGGTGTCTGTTTCCCCCCCCCGAACTGCCTGATCACTCCTATATCAATAAATGTTTCTACCAATGTATAACTTGTGTCCTGATGAAAACGTCTGTTCCTTTAGGATCTGTTTCCTGTAGAGGAAACCCAAAGACCATAAAAAGCTTAATTGCTCCAACCGGTAATTGAAAATTACAGGGAATAAGTGAAGTAGTGCAGGAACGGAGGGAAAGTCCCTCAGCTTTCCTTAAAGGTCAAGTTGAGAAAAACTGGTGCTGCAGAAGGACAAAGGTCACTAAAGGTCAATTAGTGCAGGGTTAGAGCAAAAGGGTAAGACCCCTCACCAACCCCTCAAGGGATGCAGACTTTCTTAAGAAATTAGAAAGCCCTAAGGACAGCTGGGCAGGAACCTACAGAAACCTGGAATGAAAGGGCCCAGGGGAGTGGAGCCTCACTACTGAGTTAAAACCAGAGTATTTAAATACTCAGCCCAGCCTCCTGAATGTATCTCCTTTACTAAAAGCCTGTTAACCAAATAATGCCCAGATAACTTATTCTCCAATTTTTTATATGAAAGTGTTTCTAAGAACAAGCTTGCATATTGCAGGCAACACTGATCCCGGAGGAGATCTTAAAAGCTGTGAAAACCAGAGGCATGGAATGATGGAAAACCCGAAGACAAACCATGCCAAAAGAGAATTATGAGTCAAATTAGTGAATTTTAGGTTTGTTTGTTTATTTGTATATTTAACTCTATTTATGTCTGTTTGTTCAATGTATATGTTCATGCCTCCAGATGTGAATATCATATTAACAAATGAAAATTCTTAAGAGAGGTCCATTCAAATTTCTGGAAATTAAATAATGATATACATATTATATATTCATATTTGTAAATGAGTTATCTTGGAGCTCCAAATTAGAAAAACCAAGCAGGATGAAAAGGTCATATAGAAATCTGATTAAAGAAACTACTGGAAGAAGGAAAAAGGTTTTTCCTAGGCTCCTTGACCTGCGCTGCCCCCCAGGGCCTTCTCACTATGACTTAATTCAAGACTCTCATTAAAACTGGTTGAGAGGGCCATGGGGAAGGGCCAGGTGCGGTAATATAGGGAGATGTGAGTGTAAGCTTAGAACTCTAGTTACTAGGCCCGGGAATTAAAAGTAATAGGGAAGGGAAGCGGGTGTGGCTCAATCATAGAGCCCCCGTTTACCATGTGTGAGGCCCGGGTTCGCTTCC